>JAQGCN010000567.1:0-18366 GCA_034699725.1 Friesea truncata
ATTGATAAAACAATAACAGGCAAGGGCATGGGAATCCTGAAAAACTGAAAATCTTCGCGGCAAAATACTCGCTTAATCCGAAGAACCTATTCGTCTAACTTTATTGTATCTTAGTAATAAAAGATTAATTAGACAAAAAGGGCGTTGTGTATGAGTTTTGTAAGAATTTTGTGTATCTGAACCTTGTTAATAAAAATAAGGTGATATATTTGAAATAGGGCGTGGTATTGCCACAGCATACCTTCCGAAGATGTCCTTGAGTTCCTGTTCTGTGACAAAACCCCCCAAATTAGCCACGAAAAGTGTTGAACAAGGAGCATGACTTCCAAGACTTTGAGAACAAGCAGAACCCACAGGAGAGGCCATAGATGGTGAGGGGAGGAGATGAGGAATTGTCGCATGGAGTGAACCCAATGTTGGACCGCCCAGCGCCAGCGTGTGCTACAAAAACAAAATGTTCAAATCTCAGTAAAGACAGATTAAAAAGCGTATAAAGTTATGTGTATCTTTTGGCAAATTGAAATGGCATAAAAAGAACAAGACAGGACTACAGTGAATTTGGAATTGGGTTTGATTTCCGAAGCCACTGCACTGTGCGAAATAACCTAAAGGAGAGAGCTTATAGCTGGTAGTCTAAAGGTAAAATTGATTCTCTGTGCGTGGATTTGGCCTGTCCTTGTGGAATTCCATACAAGTGAGTGTGAATCCTACAAAAATATCCTGCTCCCATTGGTCTAAAGAAATAAAGAGCCCAAGTGTGATTGGATGCTGCTGGCTGCTTGTGGAGGAGGAATGTCAGCTGAAGGGGCAGGAAGAAGAGAATAGTGGAGCAGCGGCTTCGTGAGAGTGCTCTCAACATTAAGATGTCGGCAAGGCGACATCCGTCAGTTCAACGCTAAAGTACGAGGCTGCACGAGAGAAAACACAAGGGATACCAGCCTACTCTTTTGAGGAGAAAGTTGTGACTGCTGCTTCTGAGGGGAGGTCCTAGCGGAGTATGAGACAGGAAACCTGATTCAGACAGTAGAAGAGGGGTGATTGGGCGTCTAATAGAAGAGAAGGGTCCAGCTGAAATTGCTGGAGAATCCAGCATAAGGTCTCCTTTAGAATATTCGTAAGACCAAGGAGATAGTCAGAGGAAGGAGCGAAGTGGCACCTGTGGATGTAAGGCAGGGTGGACCAAAGTTGGTGCTTGAAGGCCTGTCAATTCTCCTGCACCTGCCCCTCCTGAGTAGGCAAGAGGAGATGGCCAAAGTTCAGGGGCTCCAGGAAAAAATGGATTCCCAAGTGCTGTACCAGAAACAATAAAAAATCAGTTAAAGTTACTAACTATTGTAAATATATTATTTACAATAGAACTCACGTCCAGTAAGAGTATGCATTATAGCTGGATGTGGAGTTGCAGTAGGCGGAGATTGCTGTTTTGGTTTACTAGCTTTCGTATTGCTCTTTGCGAATTCGAGGCGAATGGTCTGTGGTAGATCTGGATCGAATTGGACGCCCTGAATTCATTCAATTTTTATTAGAATCAAAATTGAATTTGAAACTTTTTAATTCAATTTATTTGTTTTTTATTCTCTTCTTACTTGTAGCACCTGTTTTGCAGCTTCAGCTTCTGATCTTGAATTAAAAGTTACAAATCCAACTGGCTAGAATTAAAATAAAATGAAATTATTTCTTAAAATTAATTAAAACAAAAGTTTTCTTACTGAAGAAGTTTTCCCATTTTTGCTTGTCACCTTAAGCTGAGATCCTTCATAACCCTGAAAAAGTTAATAAAATTGACATAAGTTACATATTTTATTAGCTATATTTCGTTAGCTACTATTAAAGAAAAAATCAAATATTGTTTAAAAAATAGATCAAAAAATATTTCAATAATTTTTTAAAGGATTAGGAGGAGTGCATATTTAAAAATGTAAATTAGGAATTCTAAATCCAAATTTCTAATTTTCAATTTTTGTATCAAGTGAATTATTAATTAAATTAGAAAAAGGCATTTCTTGTTTTTCAAGTATTCCATTGTAGAATTTTAATGAATGAATAATCATTCCTTGATTATCGGAAGAGTAATTACCTCATACGCTCGAAAAAGTAAGTATAGTTCTCTTGGTTTAGCGTCCATTGGTAGTCCACTCACGAACAATGTCCGCACCTGGGAATAGAATAATAGAAGCATAAATATTGGGAAAGCATATTATGACTCCCGTTTATTTCCTTCTAAAAGCATTTCTCTTGACACTTATTTGAAGTCTTGTGGTTTACTGGTTCTTGCAAAAACTTACTAATAATGAAAATTAAACGTTTCAGGTTGTTTTCTCTATTTAATGGACACCATGCTATTTCATTTTCGTGCATAAAGAAATAGAACGGTGGTGGTGGAAGGTAGCTGTGCGGTTAGCGTTTAGATTTTGATGATAAGAATAACATGAACATGCGATGATGGAAAATGGCAAAATGAAACCCTTCTAAAAGTAAAATATCATTATTACGCTCAGTAGCCTAAAAAGCTTTCAAAATGAACACAAAGAAGGAATTCCAAAACACTTTGTTTGAGTCACTGCCTTTTATTATTTTAGATATATTCCATAACGTCAAAGTAAAACTAGGTTAAACATTGAAGAAATTTAACAAAATTGTTCCTTTTTAGAAACTTCAACCTATAAGCATAATGACCACAAAATTTACTTTGACCTGTAACAGATTCATTTCCTATAATAAATTTAGGTACTACTTCCAAAAGTAGTGTTGATGTCGAAACTCAGAATCCTTAATTGTACCTGATTCGCATCTACCAAAGTGAAAGTAGAGCATTATATGCTTAGAACTTTAAATTCAAGAAGTTAACTTATGGTATACGGAAAGCATGTCCAGTCAAAGTGGTCTACTATATTTAAGGGTCGAAGCATAAGCGGCCAAAGCGTTAAAGTCCAAAACGAAGGGCTTACGCTTATGGAAATGAGGATCTTACATTCCTATATTCGAACTTTACATTTGTTTGAAACTAAGTTTTAATACTTTTTAAATCACAGTTTAATCATTTTGAATTTATAAATGATTTTCGAAACGGAAAATTGAAAAAGGATGTTTGGATTTCAATTTTCGAAGAAAATGTTTTTCTAGGAATCCTTACTTCTAATTTCATCTAACCTTTTTCGCCCATTTGCTTTCTATTTCTTTAGCTCTTAGAGTGAAACACTTTGAAATATTGATTATGATTTTTCATCCTTTCCAATCCAACCACAAACCTGTCAGACATTAATCACTAGACGTCAATTATGCATAAGGAGATACTAGAATACTCTTATTCAACTTCAGCGTACTTTTATGGAAAAATTTATACTTGAATTCATTATCTGTCAAAGTGAAAGTAAGAAATTTATTTTGAATAACTGACCCTATTTTAATAACTAATATATCATGTACGCTATGCGCTAATTCAATTGGAAGGATTATTTGTGTTGTAGATGATTGATGTTCTTTTTGAAGGGTCATTTGGCAAGGAATAATTGTATAACTACTTCGTGTCAGAATAAAGTCACCATTTAATTCAAGAGTTAATTGATTATTAATTCTAAAAAATTTCTTAAAATGAAAATTGATTTTGGTTATTATTTTTTAGTTGAATTATCCTTCGTTAAAAACCACAAGCAAAGCAAGAGGTGCAAAAGGAAGTGGTTTTCTCGTTAATCTGTAAAGTCCATCCTGAGCAACATGAGTTTAAGACCACAAGGAAGACGAGTCAGAAGAGTAAACTGTCATTTAAGCCTCATTAGTTTAATTGCGGGTGTATATTTTCCTGTACTGTAGTTAGCAGTAGTAGTAAGTAGTCGATTGCATTTTTTTGAAAGCCTTTCTAAATGACCCTGTATGGACCATAGTCCCATTGGGAGTCATTTGATATCGTTCGAATGGGACCCTGACTTTCTCCAATGCCCGCTTTTTATCATTCACTCCAAGCTAACGAGCTTCCTAGCCCCATTACTCTTGGAATTTAGTATAAAGCTTCAAAATGGGTAGCCTGAACTTTGCCTTATTTTTTTCCAAGATTAGATTAGAGTTCGGAGTAGGTATGAAAATGAAAGACGAGTTGGAAGTGATAAATTTTCGTTTCGAATTACTAATTCATGAGAAACTTTTAGTTCCCAGTTTTTCGTATTGTAAAAGAGAAAGCAGCGGACGCCTTGGACTATAACGTACCTGAGCCGAATTCAATTGGCAGAGAAAGCTCCCACCGAATCTACTCACTCCAATTTTCCCCTCTTTCTCTATTTCGTTGTTTCTTTTTTCTAATTTTTCTTTCTTTCTTATTTTCAAATTCCCATTATTTCTTCATATTCAACAAAAAATTCTGACAAGCAAGAAAAGAGTAGTGTCAGTTAAATGTAAATATAGGAAAGTTTTTAATAATTCAAACTAATCGATTTGGATGACATTTTTACTCGAACGACAAGTCGAAACTCTACTTTCTTTGCTTAAACGAACACAAACAAAAACCACCGTCCATTTCTTTTCAACATACCATAAATGTTTCAAATATTTGATTGCGTTTTATAGGGTTCTGTTTTGTATTTTCCTTGTTGCGTATCTAAGGGTAACGACATAAGAAGGAGGATATTTCCAGGATTTGAATTGTAACAGGGAGGAGCGACATACATGCCATTGCCATCCCGTGTGCGTGATATACCTTTCACATGACATACAAGTTAGTGCATCGGTAATTTACCTCAGACTCAGACTCCCCACCCAAACGGATCTACCCCCACTTACTTTCTGTCTCTTCGAATTTTACTTTCTTTTGCATGCTAACTTCAAAAATATTTATAATTATTATGAGTTATGGAATAGACTTTCTTGTGAAAAAGTGAAAGAAAGGTCAGGACTTAACAAAATCGCCCTCGAAGATCAAGAAATGACTTTCGCAAATATTTCAAACCATGTTCATGGCAAATAAGAAAGTATATTTAATTAAATTGTGTCCGATTAAGCTAGTAACTCTTTTCCATTCAGTACGCTCTTTAAGAAATTGCAAAAAAAAAATATATGGTAAAAATGTGAATTAAATTGAGTGATTTGCATTATGTGAAAAGTCAATTTCCTTTTATTAGAACCCATATGAATTATTTATAGGGCGGAAGGGAAGAAAAGGTTTGCAAAAGAGGGAGAAATTGCTTTCTAATCGTTTCTAACAAAGGAGTCTTGGGGTTTTGTAAATGAAAGATGTCCGGCTTTTATTGCAGGAGGAAGTCGATGAAAATGAGAGAAAGTGGACGGACGACGCCTTTGCTCTTCGTTGTCCTTTCACTCTTATATTTGGATCAATAACAAAAAAAATTCCATGTATATTACATTATGCAGTATTGTGTTTTCTCTTGAATCGAGTTTAGTTTTGGAAAGTGACTTATAGTTTCTTGTGAAAAAAAGTATGATCCTCGTCGGTGTGGAAAAAAGCCAATCCGCCTTCAACATTGAGAACCCAACTGCCATTTAAAGAATCAATTTCCCACAAGCCTGTTTATACCTCTGTCTTTTTTACTTCAACTTGTTTTTTCACCTTTCTATTTTCACTCTTTGAGAAGTCTTAGTCTTCCATAACAGTAAAAGTCAAGACATGGATATCCAAAGTCAGAGAGTCTAAGTGTCTATAAATGTCGCAAATACGAGAAATAGGACGCCATAGACTAATACGACCAAAGAAATAATCATTTACATTCACGAATTTTAATGTATCATCTCCTTCAATCCTTACAGAGTGTTCAATATAATTTTAGATGAAAGTCTAATATTCTATAGAAACAAATTATTTAATAGAAAAAGCTATATTTTTCTCGGCTACAAAAATACATAAAAACGAGGATTGGTTCTAGGAAAATCTGAAAAGGTTTTCCTTGGAATCACGATCGCACCTTATGTTCATTCTTTCTTTCTTATAGAAAAAAATTCGTTTGGACAAGCAATAGTAGCCAAGGCCTCACCTTTTTCCCAATTCCAAAAAGAAACAGTATATACCGGATTACTGAATGGAAAATGGGATTAAAAGCCAGAGTTCAGATACATGCTGCGAGATCGTAAAAAAGGAAGAATCTCAGAAAACAAAATCTAAAATTGGAAAGAAGAAGGATTTGAAGGAACTGGACGATAAAAAATAAAAAACAAGATAAAGTGAAAAGCGAATTATTTACTACAGACCGTTTGTTTGGTAGATTTAAAACTGATTAAGATTTGCAAACACTTGTATCGTTTTTAAACGATGTTATCTCTAGCATTTAAGAAGCAATTGGAATCTGAACGGATGTATTTAATCCGATTTTCCTGCTGCACAGATCTTTACCAAGAAAGATTAATCTAATTTAGGTAATTTGTATGAATCCAGATTAAGCGTGAAACCCAAACACTAGACACCTACAAATAATTCAATTCTAGCAAAATTCCTACTAACAGTCCTATGCAATAATGCTATAATGGTCACTTATTTTACGAATTCAAGACTAATAGTATACAAGGGTGGGTGCGGTTCTCGGTCCGTTTCCGTCGAGAAGGGTGGAGACCTGACAGTTTCCGCTTCCTATCTCTTTCTATTTTATGAGTCTAATTCAAATTGCTTTTATTATACAAACAATAGAAAAGAGAAGATTAGGAAGTTAATCAAAATCTAAACTATATTAAGTATCCTCTCCAATTTTCAACAAAATATATATTCTCCTCTTATTATAAAAATGGATGATACGGTCTAAAAAGAGATAAAGATGTTCAGTTTCTTGAATTAAAATTAAAACAATATTCTCGAAGAGGTCATTATAACTTAATGCAAAAAATAATTTCTGCAATGCACCTTAAACGAAATGGTTAAGTATGAAGTGTGAGCGGAAGTACGACTGGATTCCCATGGTTACACATCTAACACTCATTCCGCTGCTCCAGTTCCGCTCACGAGCCACTTATTCGGAAGATAGAAGGAGACAACAGGTAGGGAGATTGTGGTGGCCAATCAAAGACAAAGACCAGATCCTCCTTCTGACGCAGTTCTCAATCCCAATTTACACAGCTTGATCCCATCCAAATTAGTTTATGTATCCCTTTTCTACTGATCACGTATTTACCCAACTAGAAATCCTGCTCATTCACCGGTAAAACACAAATAAATATCTACGATTTTTAAACCATTTTTTTCCCAAATATTCAAACTAATTTTTTCAAAATATGAATATGTTTCTCAAATTTTACATATTAAAGATAGTTTATTATTTTAATTTAACAAAGAGAAAATCCAATTATTTTTAAAATGTTTTCCTTAGCATTTAATTTGGTTCTTTTTCATTATTTAGTGCAGAAAGAACAACAATAGGATAGGATAGTTAAAAATATGATGAAGGGTGTATAATCTTTATTTGCGTGATCCATGATCTCAATTTTTGATGCAGAAAGCTTTTTCTACTGTTAATGAACGGGTCAACGAGAATTCAAAAGCGTAACAACAAAAGGAAAGTCTGAGCTCGCAATGTTATAAAAATCACCTTAAATTAAATAAACGGATTTCCCTTCTTTCTGATTGGTAGATAAAATTATATCCTTACCTCTTCTTCACCACCAACCGTATTAACTGAGTCCATACTCTGACTTAAAGCACTTGAAGTATCCATTTCCTGATTAGATTCCAGTATGATTTTTTATTTATTATTTTAATTCTTGATGTGAAGTTTTATGAAATTCCGTTGGATTGAATGAAGTTTATGAAGTCATATACATGTCACTTTCCTAAAATAAAATCAATTAATCATTACAAAGTAGTCGTTTAAAGCTTAACTTTGACGTAAACTTAAATTAAGATTATTTTAAATTAATTTAAAATTTTAACTTCCTTTTTAAAACGTGATTTTGGTCATCAATTTTTTAGTTTTATGTATCCATGACAGACAAAATATGCTACTCGAGGACTTTAGTGCTTTATGACCTCTTCTTGGTCACGTAGGAAAGCTTGATACCTTTAACTTTTTAATAGTCATACATTTGAGTAATGATATCATTTTTCCAAAAATAATGAAGAAAATGAGGAACCATTTTGAAGATTGGGTTAAATTATTCAACTAATCGATTTTCTTTACTATCAACCCTGCTTTCATACAATAACTGAAACAGAAACAAAGTTTATTGTATCCAATAAACCATATTTTCATTCTGTCATTTCATAGTTATTGCAAAATCGAACATAATGAATACTGAACCCAGTTTTGTAAATCAATAAGTCAATTATATTTTTAAGTATAAAATGCCTGTATTGACTTTTTCAATAAGTCTGAGAACCTTTCAAATCGAACAATTAGTATAACAATAATCCTAAATTTGGTTAATGATACAAATTATAATAAAGCTCAAGTTCAAAAACCGGTAGCAGCGGTTTTAAAACAGTTGGTTATTATTATTTCCTAGTAAATGATTTTGGACAACAGAAGGTTTCCTTGTAACGGAAACTGTCAAAGTTTCATCCACTTCCTCTCGATTATCAAAGGAAAGTCAAGGGCTTTATATTTTATTAGGACTCATGAAAGGTAAGGCTTGTTTTGTGAATGATTTTCTCATCCTGCCGCAGGGTACACGAAAAAAGTAACAAAAAAGGACCTTAGCTTTTCCCATTATCATTTTCAATCGGCTCGAGCCAAAACTTTTCCTCGTCTTCCAAATGCTACTCTTTAGCAATTAAGTCCACCTGGATATATTTCTTATGATAGAAAAAGAAGAACTACTACTACTGTCACGTACCTTGGAATTTGGATTTGTTCACGTGCCCTTATTCCTTTCTTGTAAGGATTTTCTTAGCACCGTCTAATGTCAAATTAATAATTATTTAAATCTAGGCACCGTGGTAAACGTTTTATTATGAAGGCAAATGGATTCTTTTTATTTCATGATGAATTATTCCGTAGGCTCATTGACTTTGATATGTCGTCTTTGGATCGGAGTTGATGATTTGATATGTAGAATTCGTGATGTTTATTACTTAACTTAACTTCTCATCATAAGAAGTTCCTTACTTTTCCTCTTGAGGATTAACACTAACTAAGAAAGTTATAGCTAGTGAACAGAAACACTACTACGATAACTTTCTCTTGGAAAAAGTGAGAAAGAGAAAAGATAAAAGAGGAATCCGCTTTCCAAGCAGTTATAAAATGAACTGATGTAGGAGCAGTTTAGTTTGAGTAACTTTTAGTTAGTTGATACCTCGTCGCTGTCGTTGAAAGTGTGGAGTTCAGTCAGTCGTGGCCTTAGTTCTACTCCTCACTTTAACAATATCCCTAACTCCACCACTAACTAGTAGTAGTAGTTCTCTTTCTGTCACTCACAACTTCCCTCACTACTTCAATTCTCCGATAAAATAGAAAACTCAAAGCTCGGATTTCCACCGTAGAACTTTCTCCATACGACGCTTGCTCCGGGTTTACTTTCACAAACTCTGACTTTGGACACAAGAAGAAACCTTCTTCCTCTTCAACTGAACTAAAAGACTCAATGCGGCGTCTTCCGGTGAACGTCCGTTCCTTAAAGGAAACCGACCTCAGCACCTGGAAGCCTTTCCTTTGCCGTGTCCCACCTGCTTTTGTAACCACAGGTGAGAGTCAAGGGGTAGAAATTTACCTCCTTATTTAAAGACCAATTGAATCCAATTCGGAATTACAAACAATATTTTTGCAGTTTCTTATGACTGATATATCAGTTTGAATTCCAAAATTCACGAGTTTAGGTCAATCCCGGAAGAGAATTCAGATAGAGAGTATCCGTTTCAATAGTCTGACACTTTATTTTACTATTTCTTTACTATGATGCAGAAGAATGTCCAATCAAATGAGGTTAAAATATAAAACTAATCTGGACACAATTTGAGCAGACTACAATAATTTTCTAATCCATGAGCATTCACGAACCGCTGAAGTGAACTTTTATGAAATTCTGATTAGTTAGATTTAACACGGTTTTGGCTATCTATGGAAAAAAGCTTCTTAAATTTTACAGCCAAAGGAAAATTAAAGCAATTAACAAAAGAACTCCAGACTTTTAGATTTACTACTACAGTAGAAAAATAGTCTAAAAGTAAAAACTGTGGTTAACCGCAAGCGATACGATGTGTTTTACAACAAATAAACCAACACTGTGATGATAATAATGACGCTCCTTCTGGAAAACTCATGGAAATTAATACCGAGTTAATCATTCTTTTTCTACAGTTTGTAGAATATTAAGTCTTGTACGAGATAAAAAGTAAAATTGACCAAAAATTGCTCTAGAGTATATATGTTTATTTTTCAATTCAATTTTAATTATAGCTTTTGTTCTACCGTTGAACGCCTGTTTCATTGTTTGAAATATTCTGATTTAGTATTAATATTATAATTAATATGAAGGGAAGAGAAAATCTATTGTATTTATAGTCAGAATCAGGCAATGCGTCACTAAACATCAAATGGCATCGAATTATTTTTTAGTACTTTTAGTGTCTTTAGCCAGACTAATAATAATAATTATTGTTTCTATTAAACAAATATCGAGATAATATTTCTAAAATTTTCGATTTAAATTGATTAATTTCTTATACTAAACTATTAGATTCATCCTCAGCATTAAGGAATGGTTACACGATTAAAATATTAACTCTAACAAGTTATAAATAATAATACTTCATCCGATTTTTAAATGATGCTGATGTGTGTTTTTGTCTCAGGATATGGCAATAACAATTACCATTTTTAATTAATTTTTGTAAATCATCATCAGAAATATAAAGCTGAGTTGGATGAAAATCATTTCCTGCTCCAATTTTCTTGAAACACGAGAAGTTACCTATAGAGTTTCTTTCTTCCAAGAAAGAAACTTAGTCAATGGAATGGAAACGCAAAATAGCCCTGCCTTGTATCTCGGAATTGCAAAGCTTTCGAATAACTTCCTTAGCTTGATCAGCAGGGAAAACAGTATATGGAGGTGGTTCCAACTATTTTTTAAGTAAATTAATTTAAAATTTCAGTTGATTCCAAGAATTTTTCATACCTGTCCCGAGGAGACTAATTCTATCAATTCCTTTAGTTGCTCCAATGATCCAACGTCCACTGGTTTTATCTTCTGCTGCATTTCTTCAGCAAGACGACTAAATTTTGGAAGAAGACGTTCTGAAACTTCAGCACTAATGAGAACAACTCCTCCCTATATTATAATAAGGTGATGCAAATGAATAAACTTAATTAAAGATGTTCATTTAACCTTGCTGAGACACTGGAGTGAGCGATGAAGGCTACGGGAAGTTGTCCCGAAGTCAATCACAATATTCACTTCGCCTTCGCAAGTGTCCTTTGTTCTTTCGATAAGAACTTTTTCATAGCAGTCTTCATTCCATTGTACGACATTCACTCTTTACGACATAAAATTGCAAATAAAATGTTAATTCATTTTATACCTTAATGAATTAGTTTTCAAGGATTTGCTTACGAAGCCGCTTCTTTTGCCAAAAGGATCCCTTCGTCCCGAAGACAAGCAACAGCGAGGAGAACTTTTTCATGAAAATCTCTGAAATAATATTGACCCAATCGCAGAGCCCAAAGAGCTAAACCTCCAGTACCGACCACCAAAACCTTTACTTTTTCTGTAATATTGTAATTAAAACAATGTTAATATGTAAATATTTAAATGTTAACTTCTACCTCTTTCTTGCAAAAGTGTCATGATGTGTTCCTGAGCCACCTGGATTGTGTTCATAGCCCAAAGTGCTCCAGTCGGAAGCATGGCAGCTACGCTAAGTGGCATTCTCTCTGGAACTTTAACCAAATATTTTAAATCTGGGACTGTAATGTATTCAGCGTATCTGAAACAAAAACTTGTATGATTTATGTAAAGATAATTTAATTAAATTAAATTTAAGAATATTTACCCATGTGGAATACCCTCATATGGATACACTACGACCTTGTCACCAATGGTAATAGAATCTGGGTTTTCAGTTATTTCCTCACCAACAGCTTCAACAATTCCTGCAACCTATGAAAATTTAAAGTTTGAATTATTTCTTTAAAATTATGGATTAGTATTAACACGGATTGAATCATACCTCATAACCAGGGAAGAGAGCAGCGTCTCTGACTCCATAATGAGATGGAGTTTGTGCTGCCAAAGGACCAGTTGCTGAGACTTGATTACCTAAGCAAATTGTTGAAACATCTCCACTCAAACTCGTCAAACTGGGCATGCTCGTTAAACTTGAATCACTCGTAATGCTTGTTTGTGATGGAGTGCGGCGAGATGTAGTCCGATAACATGCTCCAGCACATTCAACCTTAAGATATAATTTTTATAATATCAAAAATAAATGGAATCTATTTTTAAACTACAATCGCTAGAGAAAGATTCTGATAATTTTCTATAGGACTTTAGATGGAAAAGTCAATAAAGATTAACAATGGAGGTCATTGAACTTTAAAGTGACATTACCCTAATTCTGGCTCCTTTTGCTGGAATATCTGGAACTGGGACGTCAAAACTGAATACGCAGTCCTTAAGTAGAGGTCCAGGGCTTTCAATACTTACTTGGCGACACAATTTACTCATTGCAGAACTTACACTTGATTGGCTAGGCATACTGTTTACACGCTGTCTTTCTCTACACTCCAAAATAGAGAGAGAAAATTTTATCGATTAATTTTTGAAAATAAATCTATGATTGCATTTTATTTCTTAAAAACATCAATATTTCTTTATAATAAATAAATCCATGATCGTTATCAATTTTCAAATTATAATAAAAACATGAATACCTGGAAGATGAAGATTCAGCCTGATCCTCTAATCTTTCTGGCATTTTTGCCAGAATGTACACCTGTGATATTAAGACAAAGTAGTTAAAAGAACAAAATAAATTACACAAATTTACTAATTGAACAATTTTCCACTACTGCAATTAAACACTCTGAGATCAGCTTCTCCGTATCTATTTTAGTTTAAAGTTTATTTAAGTTCTTCTTTTCAGGAGGAGTCCAGCACCAGTAGCAGATCCACCACAATCACAACATAGACACTCGTTCACCGCATGTTTCTCATATCGATCCCGTTTCGGAGAATGAGTTACCCCTTTCTTCATTATTTCTCTTGCGTATTTTCTTTCAAACATTTTCTAATGCGGAGAAACAATTTTCAAAGTTTTCACTTTCTCTCCATCCTTAGAAGGAGAAATCAACTTTTACTTTCACGTTTCTCTCATAAGTGGCAGCAGAAGGGAGAAAAACCTCCCCTTCCCCATTTCTCATTTTCTTTTGTTTCATTACTCTGATTTATTTACAGTTAGTAAATTCTTAATACTTTCCCTTATTTATTCTCTCATTTTCTTCTATTAGGTTACCCCCTATCCTTCCTTCATTTTCTTTTTTTTTGTGACAAAGAAAGAGTAATCTTAAGTTGAGGAAATTGGATTCGAACCATTGAATCTATAGCCTCACGAGATGAAGCATATTTGTTGAAACTCCTTTAGATAAAAAATGAAGAGTGAAATTCAACTTATCCAAAATCAGCAGAACATAAAAATACAATATTCATATTTTTATAAGAATTTATTCAAGCGTTGATTCAAATTATTATTTGCATTTCTGGGATTTTGATTTCTTTTAGTCTTTTTCACATTTCACTGCTTTCAACTTTGAATCAGAGAGTTGTTATTTTTTCCTAAATTTTTTTAGAAGAAGTCGGTTGCTATGGAATTTCTTTGCATTGAATTGGAAAATTATATTTTCCTATTTAACCAAGGTAAGGGCAAACGGTGACCCACCCACGTCTGAATTCATTACTGAAATATTTTTTTTGGAAGAAAAAGTTCTATAATTAAAGATTACATATTAGATTACAAATGTTTTCTTTTAACTTTCCTTTCTTTTATCATCACCACCATTACAAAATAAGGATTAAGATCCTTCTTTTGATTTAAAGGTAAGCTAGCACGTGTTTGTTAGAACTTAAATTTTGGTTTGAAACAAAATTCTTGAAACATTGGCTGTCCCTGTCTTTTATCCTTTCTTAATTAGATTTTAGACTTAACGTGGGCAATAAGTAATGGAAAGGTGTTTAGGTAAGATTCCGAGGGTTTCTGAGAAAACAATGGAATTCACACTGAACGAATTCTCTTCACAAAGCCATGGATTTAACCAAGAAATTTCATTATAGTCCAAAGACATTGTTGACGTAGAATCGGAGATGTTAATTTTAGCTCTGATTTTCCCTTTTCTATTTTCCTGGAATCTAATTCAGCAACTCATAATCAAAATTACTCTCTCAAATCTCATTTAAAATGCATTACAAATTATCACATACTTACTTAATACATAGCCTACTTATCCCATGAGGGAAATCAATTTTGTATCTAAAATTCATGCTTAAACTAGAAACTGCGTCATAATTGGATCAGTAAAATCCAATTCAATTTTCCTTAATTTAAAACAAAGGCGTGTAAAACGTTATTACGGTACCTCATTAAGGTCAGGAGTAAAAACTATGTTTGCAGATAATAAACCCTGATTGTAGTAAGGAGCCACACATTGTATTTAGATGCTTTGGACTGAATTGGGGTACGTCAGAACTTTGTTGTTGGAACAATTGACAGGCCTTTGATGCTCGTATAACTTCCAAAAAGAATGTGAATTCTAAAACAAATGAAGAGTATTACATCAAGTTTTATTTCACTGTCAGTTTTTTTGGTTCTAAACGTTCTACATTAATTTGGAAAACTGTTCAGAGATCTTTTTCATCTTCCTGAACAAACAAAGTTTATAGTATTGTCATATTGAAGAAACCTGAATTCTGGATCAAGGAAATCATTTATTAGTTTATTTTTTAGTCTTAAGTAAAGCAAGTATTAGAATGAAATATATACCTTTATTATTTCTTAACAATGGTAGAAATTTTCTTAACAATCTTGTTTTGAAGGCTAAACTGAAAGCATTAGAATGATAACTTTTTCATTTTAGTATAAATTCAACTTTTGTTATATTTCTATTTTGAAACATAAACCCCATTAAAAATAATCCTCATAACGAAATGTTGAAAACTGCATCAAGGCTTTATCTTAATTTCTCATAAGATTATCCGCAAAAAGAACTGAAAGGAGATCTCGTTTGAAAACTAAGCCATGATTATCTTTTTAAACAAGGGTGAGTGAGTTGTTCCTACAATAATATCCGGCCATTATTTAAACAATACCCAACGTTAATATAATATCTTGGACAGTTTCCACCGTAGCACGACAACTAAAGTAAAACACATGCAACTAACTCCATGATCTTATTCCAGAATTGAGTTTTCGGTATAGAGTGATTTAGTTACGCCTTAAAAAATAGTTGTAATATGGTTGATATTATATTCTATTACAATTTAAAAAGAAACATGAGTTCTGTTTATAATTTTTGCAACGCTGGATGTTACTTTTATTAATTTAGCAGTCAGACCTTTCAGCATAAATATTGCTGAATGACTGAAATAACAAAACAAATCTATGGTTTCTTTTGGAATAATGACAAAAATATTTTAAATGTAAAATAATAGACTAAGCGGAAAACATTGATTGATCCAAAAAAATTTATTTAATGTTTTGTCACAAATAATGTGTGCTTGACTTAAATGTATGAAGTATTGAATCTATTTTACAGGAGATTAATCAAAGGAAATGTAATCACGGTCGGATAAATAATTCAGGAATCCCCGTAGTTTTTTGTAAAACAAAAGCTTAAAAGATGTTTTAGAGACAAAATGATTGAGAGGGATAAGGGTTGGTTAGTTTGTAGAATTAGGAATTCTTTGGATGATCATACAAAATCTTTTGAAAAATTCTGTCTATTTGTGTAAAGGTAAAATGTGGAAGGAAATATATATATATATATATTTTTAAATCTTTTAAAAAGAATATTATACTTATGTATGAATTATTATTGCGGGGTTGGAAGACCCAAGGCGCAACTGTTTCCATTCGACGAGAAGAATAAAAGCGCCCACATAAAATGAAATCGCATTCACTTTTCACTAAAGATTTGTAACAACTTTCTCTCTTGACGCTGGAGAAGGAAAGCAAAGAAAGTTTCTATTTTCAAATACATCTTACAAAAGATAAACTTATACAACCAACTAGAAGTTTTCACACTCAACAGGTAAAAACTACCCCTTCTCACTAACAATTCACATCATTACAACGCAATGTTTCCCATTCTTGTTTTAAAATGAATATTTATAACTTAAATTATTTGAATTTTTTTTTAAAAACACCATATTTTACTTCAAAATAAAATTCCTACATTACATTAGCTTGTTTAAGTTAATCACAATGATGTGCAGTTTTAAAAATTTTAAATTCCAGTATCATAATTTTTTTTTCAAAAAACTAAATTTAAAAACATTTTTTACAAATTATTTTAATTTTAGTTATCATTAAATCAATTTGAGTTTATTTAATATGGCGTAGCCCAATAACATTTACGCACACGGTTTTAAATTTTAGTGTTAACAATTAGTCATAAAATAATTTGTAAAACTGACACATGACTGAAATTAACTGTTTGTAAAACTCTGAAGGCGACTTTATACTTGTTAAAACTTCTGGATATTTGTTAATTTTTTAATTTTAATTATTTTAATTAATTATGTCCTTTTATAACTCAACTAAAGATTTATTAACCGACGAAGGAGGTATATGCGATCTAAAAGTCCGTCCGTCCGTCTGTCCGTTAGCACGATAACTCGAGAACGAGTTAACGGATGTGAATAAAACTTGGTATATAAGCATTTTAGGTCATAACTGAGGTCAAGTTAAAAAATGAGCGAAATCGGAGCAGTCCTTGAGGGATTTCTCATAAGGGCCCAAGTAAAATAATTCTATTTTCACTACTACTTTCACTATTTCACTACTACTTTCACTATTTCGCTACTGCTTTCACTAGTGAAAGTGGTAGAGACTGTTTTTACTAGTGAAAGTAGTAGAGACGATTCAGCATTTCACTTAGTCGGTTTGCATAATACTGTTGTACGGTTTATTTAACTTTCAACTTTATTTAAAAAAAAAATTATTCAATTTTTTAATAATCTTAGCAGATTCTTATCTTCTTGTTTTTAAAATCCAAATAAAATTATTACCTATATCGTACTAAGATAATAAGCAGGTAATATCAATATCAGGGTTGAGGTATACTTGTATCGCGTTGAATACATTTTAATTTTCAAAGAAATCATTATTTAAATTTTTTCTAAGAAATAATTATTTGCAAAATTTGTTCTCTCTTAAATTTAAGAAATGTATTTCTTGGAATTTTATTTGTAAGTAAGAATAGAAATGTATTTGAAGTCCTTTCCATTCATCTTAAGATTTTCCATATAGTCAATGATCAATCAAACAATTTTCATATCAAAATGGGAAAGTTTAAGCTTTCTTTACTATCTTTTTTGTGTTCTTCCACTGATCTTTCCTAATTTACTTTGAGATTTTACATTAGTCAACTCTTTGAAAATTTATGCAACCTACTGAATCACTTCATTGATTTGTTTACGTTGTTACATTAAATGTCAAAATTAGGGTTATCAACGTCGCTCTCTTTCCTTGTGTGGGTTAACTTTGTTTCAACATCAAAAAAATCTCTTTGATTTGATATATTATATTACCTACTGGTTAAATTAAATTATGGGTTTCTTTTAACAAAATCATTTTTCAACTATTTTTAATATTTATATTCTTATAAAATAAATTTGGTTTAAAATTTCAATTAAATTGAAACTGATTCCTTATTCAAGTGGGTCTTCGCTTTATTTCTCCGAAGTAATTTTCTAGGATCGGTTTCAAGTTTCTTATCCCTAAGCCTAGATTTTCTTTTATGATATTTTAAAATTATGGATATGATTTGTCATTTCAACGTGATTCCGAATAAGTCAAAACTGACTTTTATCCTTCTTTGTTTTAAGTTTGTATATTTTGATAACTTCCAAGTTTCTCCTTTTAGTCTCCTTTTATTTTTTTGACTAAAATTAATCGTCTTTCATTTTCGAATTCTTTTTCTGCAAAATTTTCCACGAGTGAGTAGAGTACCTGAATTCTGTTTTTTTTTAAATTATAAGCTCATAAGTATCTCGGAAGGTCAAGTGCTATCAAGTCTAAATTTACCCTCTTAAGTAAATGATTAATTCAAGAAATAATTAGAAGAAGGTGTTCTTGGGAATAATTTGTGAATGAAATGAAATTTTCACCCACCCACTCTTTTTCATTATAAATAATTATTATGCTCCAAAACGTTTCTGAAATAAACCGTACAACAGTGTTATGCAAACCGACGAAGTTAGGGAACTTGTCATGCTTAATCGCTTGTAATACTTTCA
>JAQGCN010000568.1:0-18360 GCA_034699725.1 Friesea truncata
AAATTGATCGACGATCTTAAACTCGATCAGCTCACACCGAAACAGCTTCTTAACAAATTAACTATGATGGAAAAGAAATATAAAGAAACAAAACTTAGCAATGGTCAAACTGGAGAAGGGCTCACTGATGAACAAGCAATTGAGTTCGGTACTTGGAAAGGTATTTTATATTGACATTTTAATATAAAAAAATATTTAACTAATTAATGAATATTTAATTTCTTTAGAGCTGGTTCATTCGAAATGTCACTTTTACTTCATCCTGGACTCCAGGATGGGAGAGAGGGCCAACATCAAACCACCATACACTCTGACCTCATCCGTTCCATTGGTTGTTGAAGAGTCTGATCATGAACTACTTGAAATTCCTGATGAAAATCAAGAACCCTTAGTTTCTGATCAAAATATAGAACATACAGAAGAACGAAATGAAGAACAGCTGACCGTGACTCCAAAAACCTCCTTAAACTCTGAAAGATTGAAATTTAGCTCAAAAATTGCGGAACTTAAAAATCGGAAGAAGGAAAATGCTAAAGGTTCTCAAGCTTCTGTTGCAGAAGCGATGAAGTTACAAGTGGAGGTAACAAAAAATCATTATGCACGAATGGATGCAATTAAGGAGATCGAAATAGCTAACACTAAAGCTCAACTTGAAGCCCAAAAAAAAATTGAATCGGACAAACTTTTATTGGAAGAAAAGAAATTATCAATTGAAGAGAAAAAAAATGATCAGCTATTCCAAATTGAAACTGCAAAACTGAATCGAGAACGTGAAAAAGAAGACTTTGAGCTCAAGAAACTGCAATTACTTGTCGAGTTAGAAAAAGCTAAGAAATAATTTTGCATAAACAAGTATAAATTATTGCAGTTTGTTAAGTAGATGTAAATTCCAGATCCAGATGTGTTCCTTTAGTTGATCTCTCTTCTCATTCTGAATTAAATTACCTTAAATTAATTATCTCTCAGTAGTTTACGTTTTGGGCCTAGTTTTGGCATTTTAAATTAAATTAGACAAAAATGAGAAATAAAGAAGACGGAATTAAGAAAAAGGCTGTTCAAAGAAAAACCGCAAAAAGTTTAAAATCAGAAAGTGAAAGAGAATAAAAGTGAGAAATTAAATTATTCTCGAACTGTACCAGTATTCATATCATAATACTTAAATTTTTTTTGAAATTAATGAGAATAAATGCTTACCCAATTAAAATTTTGACCTTCAGTTTTTAAAACTAACTTAAATTTTGTTGTTTTGTTTCATGTTTGTCTACCAGGCAGGAAGTATTATAACAGAAACGCTGATTCTGTCAGTTCAGTAGAATTTAATGGAATTCTCGTGCTTGAATTTGATAATTTAAATTAAATAAAAGACCTTACACTCTCCTCATTTACTGGTAGTCTTTGAAAGGTGAATTGCTTAAATATTTGCATAATCCAAATCAATCAAGGTTGCTAGGACAATTAATGAATCAATTTCTTTATACAACAATTTGATTTAATTTAATCGTTGAAAAACCTTGCAAATCAATAAGTGTTTGTATTCTTACAACTACTGTTTAACTTTGTAACTGCGATTCATAAAATAGTAAAATATTGATTATGAGCCATGTAGATGTAATATACCCAGGATATGGGGTTTCTACTTTATAAAAAAAATAAAAAAAAATAATAAAAAAAATAAAATCTTCCTCTTTTTCTGCATTTGTCCTCGGTTTATCAGAATTTTAAAATTAAACTTTTAAAGACGTATTTGTCCACATCTGCTTCCTTTTTTATTGTCTATTAAGAATAATTTCCAATATTTAGCCAAACGTTCTTACATACATCTAAAATTCAGTTAACTTATTAACTGCTTTCTTGCTAACCAAAAATTCTGGTTTACCTAAATGTAAAGTTTCTTAAATAAATATTAAAACTATGAAATTCTTTTGATCGCAGGAGAGTAGTATGCCCTTATAATCGCAAGTAAATAATGCATTTACGTCATTCGTTATTTTATCTTTGGAACACCACAATTGACTCACCGTAGGTGTGTGAAATTGTCTATTTCGATTCGAAATAGACATGCTCACAATCTAATATCTAGATTTCCATTCTTACGGTTTTAATCTCTATTGCTAAATAATCTCAATTAAAGTAAGTAATTTGTTTCGTAAGTATAAAAATAATAAAATTAAAAATAATAAGATTAATAATAGTAAGCATAAGTAAGTGGTGGTTGTAATAGTTGTGCTGGTTGTAGTAGGTGGTGGATCCACTGTTAAATAAAATAAATTTTACAATCAAATTAAAATATTGATTGAATGAAATTGTTTACTAACAAATTTTTTCTCTACAAACCCAGATAGACCCGGGAAGTCGGGTAATAATCGGCCCGACTTTCTCAAAAAATTGCTGGGCCTACAGTCGGAATGTCACGCTTGTTTGCGCTGGGGTTGGGAGTCGACAATGGACCAACAAAAATTTTTTGTTGGTCCGACTATACTCCAACTCTTTTTCTAGATAGTTTTTACTTAAAAAAAATAACTTCCCCGTTTCGAACTCTCCTCTTTCTTTTTTATTACTCACCTCTTTAGCCAATTCTCCAACTCGGCTTTTCTTATAATTTAAAGTTTAAATATTAGTATTCACTTTTCATAAAAACATTTGAAAAGTAAATCATAATTTGTTTATTATTGCTTTTTGTTAAGATTAACTTTAAGAATTCAACTAATTATATATTAATGATTCTAATTTTTAATCTGCATTAAAAATTAATTAAATTATAATTAAATTTTCTAAATCAGAAGTAGAAAAACCCACCGTAAGATTATGTTTTGGAATAATTTGATTGACATCTTTTAACATCGTTATCACATCCACATTCTTATCAAAACATTTCATCCAAACCCTCTGAACTTAAATAATGGTAAACCAAAATATAAAAATTTAAAAAAAATTAAATGAAGTTGAGAATTTACCTATTTTAATAAATTACCGAATTTTATTAATAAAATTCTCAACTCAAAATCAGCCTCAACTTTAATTTTTATTAAGAATTTATTACTTCAATTAACAATACGATATCAAATGAGAGAAATTAATTGTGAATGCTGATAAGTTCAACAGCTGATTTTAGTAAGTAAAAATAATGTCGGAAAAATTGTAAGAAGTTTGTTGGAGAAATGTTGGGGAAAAATTGCTGGTTGTTTGCAGGCGTACATATTTCCTCCAATAATAGACGTCTGACAAAACACCAACAATTACATACGCTAAACCACATCCTAAATAATCCAATCAAAATTAATTTAGCTCAATCTTCTTTGAAAATAGAAATCTTCACAAACCAAGTCGCGTCACGGCTTGACTCGGCTTGCCAAAAAAAATTTCATGACTTGCAGCTTGGCTTGATTTAGACAAGCCGACAAATCGTCGGCTGGCTTGTGGCTCGGTCGGCTTGACGGCTTGCAAGCCGCAATTTTTATATTTATATAGCAGAAATATTTTATCTAAAAAATTCCATGCATTATTTTAAAGGATTTTCATATCTATCTTTAAATAAGTCTACTTATCATTTCCAGACTAGTTTGCGATCTGAAATTATTAAATTTGTAGTGAGAAATCACTTACAGATAAGTTGTAAAATGTTGTAAAAACATAAGTTTTTACCTTGTTAGGCGAGACTCCAACTGAGTAGAAACTCAGTTGGGTCAACTTCCCTTTACTTTAGTGTTTAATTTTTTTACGTGTAAAGAGATAATGGTTGTGACGTCATTTGACTGGCTCAGTCAAGTGACGTCACAATCCTCACCTCTTAACATTGAGAAAAAATTAACACTAAAGTAAAGGGAAGTTGACCCAACTGAGTTTCTACTCCGTTGGAGTCTCGCCTAACAAGTTTTTACCCATAAATACATGATTGGTGGGAGTCAAGCTGGCGAAAAATCGTCAGCTTGGCTTGGCTTGACTTCACTCGGCTTAGCCACTCTCAAGCCAAGTCGGCTTGTGAATAGCCCTTGATAATGAAGACATTTCAATAATTGAAAATAAACTTACAAACGATGTATTTCTCCACATCTTCTTCCTCTTGTCTATTAAGAATATTTCCAATATTTAGCTCACCGTTCTTACATACATTTAATGCTTCGGGTAAATTATTAATTTCGTTTTTGCTAACCACGAATTTTGAATTCAAAGGAAGTCTATCAAAATTCGGTGGAGTGATGCATGCTGGCAGTTTTGACGGAAATTCTGCATAAAAATTATGTAAAAAAAATAGTAAGAATAATTAACTTTGTGATTGATTAACAAGTGTGTTACGTTGTAGGTTGTAGTTATTTAAAAAATATTTAATATCATTATGTAGACCACAATCATGGAATTTATAATTAAAAATTAGTTACCTTGTCCACTAACATTGAGCAAGAAGAACAGTTTTACGAACATGATAAAGTGACCCATTGTAACACAAAAACTAGTTGTTTGATTGAACTTTTAACTTGAATTCCAAACTAAATTAATTGATTTGTATAACTAGAGTTGACTGCAGATTTACAAATAATGAAAACACAATACGAGCATTCACTATTGATAATCTTGAAGTTAATGGAACAAAGTATTAAAATTAATATGTGAAAAAGCAAGATTTTTAATTACGTCTTTTAAGGATTCAATTAAAATTACAAATGTCGAAGAGGAAGTTTATTGTCATTCCTCGTTTTACGTTTTGTTGTTAATTGCAAATGTACACATTTTGCATTTTTATGGTGAAAATGTTTGATGAAGGTTTTGGAAGATGCATTGTCTACAATTATTTAAAACGATCGATTTAAATAGTTGAATAAAGTTTCGGGAAAGAATTGATCGCTACGGAAACATTAAAAATATTCAATCTGATAATAACGAAGTGCTTCTGACAAGCGATTAACTTAAGTTATAAGAGCCTTAAATTCAATACCTTGTTAATACAATGATAGTAACAAAAACCATTTTCAAAATTATTTTGAACTATTTAAATGTAACTGTACCGGTATCAGAGTTCATATAGAACTTATATCAAAAACTTTAAATTTACTTGCTGAACTTTATGGTGAACAATGCGGAAAGCTGTACGAAATTCCCGACCTTTATTTAATTGTTGAAACAATGACAGCATCTTCCATGCAAGGAATACAATATATTACATATTTTAGAAATGCGATATGCGATACGCTCCTTTATAGAACCTGGTAGCTATACGTATCATTCAGCTATTATGGATTACAATTACCAAGATTAGCTAGAAGAGTAACTGGTGGAAATTTAGCACCTGCTCCATTCCCCAGCCTCTTGATTTCAAAACAAAAACTTTAGTTGCGTTTTATATGTGGGGTATAAGTATTTTATGTGACTTTAGTTGTATTTATTTTTGAGTATTTTAAGTACATTTTTACAGATTTTAGCTGCTAAATTTTTAGTAGTGCATAATCTTAAACCTTGAATATTTTAAATTGCATCGAATCTTCTGTTTATCAGAAAATGTTTTAAATCACTTCGTAGTTGACTTATACCAGGGAGAATATTCTTTTGACTGTATTTAAATTTACTTTTTCTTGAATTTTTCTCAAAAGTTAAAGCTGTTACAAGAGACCTTGTCACACGCACGAAGTAATAAGTCGTTTACAAAATGTCTTTTAACGCTTTAATGTGTATTTTTGTTGAAAAAGAATTTCTAATATTCTACTTTCATCATATATGTATAAGGCTTAAATATTAAATAAGTACATTACTTGCAATTTCTTTATATTTAAGTGCACAATTTTTTAAATGATTGGACTGTCCAGTGTCATGTAATAAACATAGCCTAGTAAAATATAAAGCTTAATAAAATTAAGTAAACTTGTAGATTGTCTGTTCTTGAAAAAATTAAGAAGTTTTCAAGGCGATGTACATATTTACTATCATTACCTTTCTAGATTGGGTTTCGTACGATATTCATGCACGGTTCCACGGTCAGCGGTGACTATGACAAGCGTGTTATTCTATAATCCGCACATCTTTATAGTTTTCAGTATTTTATTAATATTGTCGTCTGTTCGTCTGTAGGCTGTTGCATTTGTGGGAGATAAGTAATAAGCCTTATGAGCAGCATCAACAGCACTAAGTTCTATGAACATTAGCAACTTATTTTTGTCATACTTATGCTCTGTAATACACTTTACAGCTGCATTGGTAAGATCATCATCATAATAATACTGATAAGTATGAGGAATATTATCTTCTATAATGCTCTTTATTGGGCCCCATGCTGCGAAAATTGCTAAATTTGTCCTAGGGTAATTGGATTTAACGATAGAAAATATTGTTGGGAATTTGGAGTTCTTATAACTCTCTTCTAACTGCACGTTAGATTTGTACCCATGCTTCTCTGGTAAAACTCCTGTAACAATTGACATGTAATTCGTAGCTGAAATAGAAGGCAGGGCAATTCCACATTTTGAACAATATACACCGGTTGATGCAAATACAGCTAAAGTTTGTACGTCCAACCTGTAAATGAATAATTAAGTCTACTGGTAATTTTTACTGAATACATGCAACGAGATTGCTTACTTAGATTCTAGAGGAGAATCACCTCCGTCAATTACAATAATAATAACACGATCAACTATTTCATCTGAAACTATTTTTTCAGGGAGTAAAGCAACTTAAAATAAAAGTAAATTTTGTCACTTTATATTTTATTTAGTTAAATAAAGTACATGTTATATAAAAACTTACAAAAAATGGTCACCAATAAGAAACGCTGCTGTATATCCATTTCTAATATTTTTTATTGCTTCGGTATTTGTGTTACCAATATGCAAAAATTATCAATAATCACTGGTTTAATTTCTATAACTCTGAAAAAGCTCTAAAAATGAACGTTTGTTTATAATAAGGTAGCTCATACACCTATTAATTCTTTAGATTGTTTACATAATGAACGAATGGGATTGATATTTTTGGAATTATAACAATGAATTGGACACAATATTTTAAAAGCTCTATAATAAATTTTCAATTTATTTTCTGTACTCTTTCATCTTACCATCATAATCAATTATTTATTTAATGAAAAATATCCTTAGTTAACCTGGTAAATTTTTTTAAATATTGTGATTAGTTTTACTTTCTAATTTATGTTTGTATAAGGAGATTTGAAATTCAAGCTGATTTTTAAAAAAAACAGTAAGTTAAAACATTCAAATTACTCATGAAATATTTGAAAATTTGGATAACCGAAACTACTTTGGTTTGATATTCTGATTAATCGAAGTTGCTTCAGTTATTTTAATTAAGAACAATTGAAATTGATTAGTTTTGAAATATTGAAATTAAGATGTCAAAAATTTATGTCTATCCACTTAAGTTCATTAAACTCATTCGGTTTGCTTTTAATATATTAATTTCATGTTTTTATAAGCTATTTTTTTTCGTTCGGCATTAAGAATAGAATAGGAAATACAAAGGTAAAGAATAACAAATTTTCTTGAGTAGTTTCTGGTTGGCTTTAACAAATGATTCGAAAAGCTTCTTTAGAAGTTTAAGGTAAGAATGAAAAAACTGGATAAACTCAAACATTTATTTTTCCTTTCAACTTGATGACATTAAAAAATAATTTCAAAATTTCAATATGCTTAGCTTAAATTAAATTCTTTTTAGTGATACACAGTTACTGCACTATAACACACCTCAACTTTATAACTGAACTTACCTTGTCTTTATCGAATCATATCTATTTTATGAAAAAAACGAATTTGTTTGTTTGATATTTGTTGCCATAAAACTTTTGAATAGCTGAACCGATTGGGACGATCGATGTGTTTTTGGAAAGCCAATATTCTTGGCTTCCAGCTAAGATATATTTTAAAGAGGTCAAGTGTCAATTGACACTTTAAAAATCAAAAACAAAAAGAGTCCTTTTTGCATTCACTTTTCCCACTTTAAAAAAATTCTTTTCCCAAAAGAGGATTTTCAGAGTTAGCCGATTGCTTGAGTCTTCAATAAGTATGGTGTGAGATAAAATGACCGATTAAAAATTAAATTAAGGAACGCTTAATGATATTTTACTTTTCCATCACCTCAATTACGCAACTGGAATAATCTTTCAATCAAAAAGACACAATTGGATATAACATTTAAATTTAATTGAATTAATAACCAGATCTATACCACATGTTTTACTATCTCCTTCTCCCTAACTATAGTTTTGCTTTATACATGAAGAAAACAAAACTGTAGAACTAATCTAGACAATTAGATACAACATTTAAATTTAATTGAATAAGTAACCTGATCTATGCCATATGTTTTCCTATCTTCTTCTTCTAGACATTTAGATACAACAGTTCTACTTAATTTGCAGTAACTACCTCTAAATGTAATGTTAGTTTGTTACTTCTTTTCAATTCTTTTCTTCTTCTTTTTCTATTTTTTTCTCCAAACTGGCAACAATTTTAGAAATGAGTTCTTTTGCTTTGTCACTACCTTCTCCATTTTCATCACCAGCTTCAGGAATTTGCTTCCCTTCATCACCACCTTCTTCAGGAACTTCATTCCTTTCGTCACAATCAGCTTTAGCACCGCCATCACCAATGTCGACATCCTCTTTTTTTTTCATCCGTATCACCTTCTTCACGTTCTTTAGTTTCATTGTTTTTCGCCATCTCATTACACTCTGGCAATTTGACAGCAGAAAGAAGTTCATCCCCTTCGTTATCAAACTCAATAGCTTTGAAACTACTTTTAGCCTTTTTTGGCGTTGAAAGCAAGTTCGCTCCTCCAAGAGCAGCAAGAGACACATCTTTACCAGCTGGAATCAAATGCGGATTTTCTGACATTAGCTTCCGTTTTACTGCTACAAATCCTTGATTGGTATCTTCTTGATTTATCTACCGCAATAATGGCAGTACCTGCTGAACGTAAATAATGGCGTTGAATTTTTTGCCGGAAAGCCACCACCTCCTCCACCTCTCTTTGGGTACCTTCCTTTGGAGTAAGCGGGATTCATTATTCTTAGTAGACAATTGTTGCAAAAATTACGAAAAATATTTACAAGTGTCTTCGAAGAGTATTTTAATTCACCCACTAAAAATCAAATATTTATGACATGGGTTATGCTGCAACAAAAGAGCAGACCCATTTCTTCTTTGCATGTAAAGAAGAAATGAGTAATTAGTTAGTTTTTTCTCTTCCTCCCTTTCTCTCAACCATGAATGCACTTAACTAGCCGTCAAGCTCGATTCGCGAGCTGGAGGCTACATTTTATTGTAACCAGAACGGCATTACAACCAGTACGTAGTGCGCCTGCGCCATAGCCAAAAAGCGAGCGAAGCGAACTTGACGGCTAGTTTAAAACATATTATTATGGTATCACTGAAAGTTGAAAGATTTTATAAAAAGTCTGTAATACTATCCGGTTGGATCTCTGGGTTGTACCCTGTGCAAAACGTTCTCAGTCTCGGTAATCATAATTACAAGATCAAAAGTTTTGCAAATTTATACAGTCTTATGCTAATTATTTTGTATGGAATAATTGGCTACATTGAAGTATCTCGTGATTTTGGAACGGGCGACGAAAAACTTAGCAGTATTATACAACGTGTTGGTTATACATTAATATTAATATACATTAATATTAAGCTGCTTCACTTTTTAACTACGTTTCTTCCGCTGCAGTTAAAACAATAAACACATCATCTTTGCTTGCCATTGTTTTAGCTGCATTGATTCATATTTATGTACATATATTAAGTTATACATCATTGTTACAACGAGCATGCGCGGCGGAGATTTCCGTATGCCATTCAAATCTTCAAACAACTACGTGGCAATTTATTTTTGGAGCTCTTCGATTATACTTTCAGCTATCGTTTATTTTCTTTACTGGAAACAAAATATCAAATTCTTTCAGACGTATTTGTATGGAATTGGAAAGCGAGTTATATATTACAAAAGTTATTAGTCAATATACTAAGGAAAAGGAAGTGTATTCAGTTAAACTCAAAACTATACCAGAATATTTGGAAAAATTCGAAGAAATAAAAAGAATGTATACATATACATACT
The DNA here is from genome assembly GCA_034699725.1 of Friesea truncata. Lineage (NCBI taxonomy): Eukaryota > Metazoa > Arthropoda > Collembola > Poduromorpha > Neanuridae > Friesea > Friesea truncata. The sequence continues at coordinate 10,063 of JAQGCN010000568.1, forward strand.
TCGATAATTTAGCAGGAACTTATTGTTTAATATTTATTATCGAAATGAGTTTCTTTGTTGTACCCTATTTAAGCCAAGTAGGTCAAATTCAATTATCCACTTACAAAATCACTGTCATGATATCATTAATAATATCTCCCATCGCATTAATATGCTCAATATCATCTCTTGGATCTAATATGGTTGATCAGGTAAAAGAATCTAATGTGAAAAGCAATTATTGTAGTTGAACAATAATTAATTTTTAGATAAGTAATACCAAGTCGAGACTAAAATATGGTCTAAAAAAATTATCACTACTTGAAAAGCTAAAATGGTATGGTATTGAAATTGACTGGTTCAAATCATACCTACTTGAAAGATCTCAATACGTTCAATTTGAGGGAAGAAAATCACAAACAAAACAAACAATTCTTTCTGTTCTTCAGGGAAGTGTGTTAGGACCAATTCTATTCTTATTAATGATAAATGATCTCCCATTATTTCTAAAATGGTGCCTCATAGTTTTATTCGCGGACGATACGCATCTTCTAATTTCTGGAAAACCTGAAGAAATAAATACAATAATCAATAATATAACTGAATATATCAATCGAATTCTTCAGTGGATGGTAAACAACAATCTCAAACTAAATAATGAAAAAAACGCAATTTATGATTATTGGAACTCCTAAACAAACTTCTGCGATTGGAAAGTTAAAAATTAAAGTTGGAGATACCATCATTGAGAATTGCGATTATATAAAAAGTTTAGGAATCATCATCGACAAAAACTTTAATTTCAACAAACATACTACTTCAATTCAACAGGTAACAAATTTCAAGATCAATGCCATTTATCCTTTATTACATATCTTGGATTCTACACACAAACGAATAATAGTGAATGCATATATTATGCCTCATATTAGATACATGATCATAATCTATGGATCAAATGCTAAAAACTTTACAATCATTACAAAAACTATGAAACGATGCGGACGATACATTTACACAGTTGGAAAATATCAAAGTATTAGTGACATTATAACCAAGGATCTCAAATGGCTATTACCCACTTACTTATTTGAATATGAAACAATAGCTCAAATAAAAAAGTTACTATCATCAAATTGCCCACAATATTTTATCAATTTCATTCAATCAGAAAACAACATGAACATAATCACTACAAGAAATTCTAAATTCATAATGGCCAACAATATTTACCTACAAAAAAGTTTCAAATATACTGCAACTCAAATCTTACTCAACCTTCCAGTATCAATTCAGTATATCCTTTACTGTACCAATTATCAAAACAAAAACCTAATTAAGAAGCGAATTACTGAATATTTATTACACAAACAAAAGGATTCCCTACAGCCGATAGAAATCGGTTGTGACTTATCATGTATTGAAGCAGTTATAGCAAATATTTCATCAACTTAACTTATTACGATTAAAAATTACTGATAATTATTTAATACTCAATAACTTAACATTTAATACTTAATAATACCTTAATACTTAATAATTTAATCAAAAATTAATTCGAAATGTAAAAACCTAGTAAATAGGAAATTTCGAATAAAATTTCAATTCAATTCACAAACTGCTCCGATGAGGATGATGCTTTAAGACACAAAATGTTAAAGGTATCGAATCTTATTAGAAGTTAAACAACGTACGAAGTTTTTCAGTAATTAGGATGTTTTGATAGACGAATAGTCTTACGGAATATATATTTTCTTGGAATTGGAGAATTGGACACTTACTGCGAAGGGTCTATTCCAAATTCATGCTGGGTTGATAATTGATATGCGGGATATGCCTTTAATGAATAACTGGATGATTGAAATAATCTTAATGTTTTCAGGTTATTGCTACAATGGTTACGTACGTAATTGTTCTTCTTCAAATTAAATTAATCTATTAAACAGAACTTTAACTTCAGCTGAATCTGTTAATGCAAAATATTTTTCACAGTTCTATTCAGCTTTACAATTACAACACGTCCAGGGTGTCAAATTCTTAAATGTTGAGATTCTATCATTCTTTCCATTGCTTTCCAGGTTTGCAAATATGTCCTGACGGAGCGGCGTCAATATCACGTCGACGACGATTTGATCGAAACAGGTTTGACGTTGTGCGACGTCTTTGACGTTTCGTTTCTTGTCAACGTCGTTAATGGTAAACGCCTTTTTTTATTTTAGCTGCGGGGACTAAGAAACATTTTAGGAATATTTCTGTGAATAATTAATTGTGTAATTTTCACCCCCTTTGGGTGTTATACAACGATGAATCGCCTGTAAGCTATTACCCCTTCGAGTCGGGAAAATAGTGGCCCATTGAGAATTGTACAGTCCGTCGCCAATATAGTGGTTACCCGACTCGAAGTGGTAAAGACTCCCAAAGGTAAAAACCAATTTAGCATTTCAGTTATTATGACTATTTTTTAAGAGAAAAGAGTATAGTAGACAAGCTATGCCTGTAGGGATTCTGAAAACGATAATTCTTATCATTGGCTCGAACTCGTAACATAGCAAAAATTAAAAAATGGCTGTATGGTTAAATCGAGTAAGTACTGATTTCTTAATAGTATTAAGCACACTTATTTGCAATTTTACAGTAGTTGCTTATAAAAATATACATGGAATAAAAGAAATAGTTAATGATTACATGGATTGTCTGAATGTAATTTATTTAAACAAAGTTCAAGACATACATTTAGGAGAGCTAAGAACGCCTGGAGTCCTTCTTACAAAAGCGTCACAACTTCGATTTGAAACAGTTTTTGGACTACGATACAATGGTTACCAAAAACATTTTGTGAAACCAGTTTTATTTTCCCATTTGAATTTCTGTTATGAAACTTATTTCTTGTTTCCTCCAAACAATGAAAGCGATGAGTACCTAAACAGAGTGTTTGGACCTTATATACGACACGCAAGAAATGTCTCAGGTCATTTCTTTGTTAAAAATCTAAAAGGCTTTTATGCCGCTAGGAACAAAGCGCTTCATGTTACTGTTTTGATTTATATAATAAAAGTGCAGAAAAACATAGTTAACGAACGTTATTTCATTGAATCATGTGGTGCAGTACTTACTTATGAATTCTTCAACTATATTCACATCGAATGGTTCGAAATTTCTCGCCCATTATTAAAAGTTTCATTAAGACAACATATTAAAAATTTAATCGGGAAAATAGATAAACTACCTCGACTAAATTCAGCATTTTACCATGGCAGAAATTCAACAGAATACGTAAGTAGTAAAGAAGCCGTTTTTAACGAAATTGGCACGCCGTTCAAGCATAACAGGCATTATTCTATGATGGATATTGTACCAATATTATGCTTCGAACAGGCTAAACTCCTTCTACCATGCTGTGGAAATAACTTCACTGAAGTATTTGATAGAGCGGCCACAATAGTTAAAGTATGGAATATGAATTGGCTAGAATTAGCATTAGTAATTCCATTTAGTACCGAACGATACAACTTTTTTACATGCAATGGAATCGACAGAAAAATATCATATTATTTTTACGTTCAACCTTACGATATGGGAACATGGTTATGTCTGCTGTTATTTATATTTGTTATTTTACCGATTGTTGTAACATTTGTAACAGAATATAAGAAAAACAATACTTGGAAAGAATTTATTACTTTCTACAGTTATATTGTATCGTTTAACTTGGCCTGCTCGTTGGATTGGAGTCCAACACTTAAAAACGAGAAAGAATTGCACAGGAGCTCTCATTATGTTTTACTTGGTTGGCTACTTGCAGTTGTTACACTTGTAAATGCATACAAGGGAATATTTGTTACTGCATTAACTTCACCTACATCTGTGGATGGAAAATGGAAAAATGTTTCTGAAATGGAAAATTTTATATTTATTATGCCAGATGAGCTCTTGGCAACAATTATTGTAAATCAAGCTGAAGTCGGCTTTCCATTTAACAAAAGTGAGGACAAAAGGTACAATGTAAAGACATTAAACTTAGTACCTTATTTATGTTTACCAGATAAAGATCCAGATTCTGTACATAAGTTTTGCAAAGATATTAATCCTTTTAAACCATTTCCTAAGTTTAAGGAATTGTCTGCTGAATACAAATTTCACTTGTTTCCAAATCTGCTTCAATTTAGCAACAACTGTGACCCAGCAATCAAGACAATTTATTCAGTTTTTAAAAATTTGGATAAACAATCCCGATTTCTTATACTAAAAAAATACAAAGAGGAATTAAATCGATTTTGTTTTTATAGCTTTATACAATATATTGAAGAGGCTTCTACTCATAGTAATAATACCACAGGAAGGCATTTCACTCCATTTAGAAGAGCTTTACTTTTCAATTCACTTACTATTTTGGAAAATCACCTATCTTTCGACAATGAAAGCATGAATCATTTGATGAACCTAGCTACAAATTGTGACAAAATTGCATTCATTTGCGACGAAAAGTATCTGGAGCAACTCTTGGTAGTTGCAAATATCGGAAGACTAGATTTTGAATTATTTAGAAAGGGGGACGAAATGTTGTTTCCGCACCAGAAAGAAGTAACCATATTTCTCCATGACAGATTGGCTATAAAAAATTACAATAATATGCTAAAGTTACTTGCAATGGGTTTGATTAATGTGTGGGATGAATGGATTAGAAAACGCAGAATGAAAGGCCAAAGAATGCAGTATGTAAATGTTATTAGAAAAACTCCAACAGTTCGTAGTATTAGTCTAAGTTCGAATACAAGTTCTGTATTTATCATTTATTTTTATTGTATTGGAAGTTGTGCCTTCATTTATTTATTGGAACTAATACGTAAAAATTATCAAAAACTTTTATTAGAAATTAAGAATCAATCATTAAAATTTTATAGCGAAATAAGAGAAGCACTCAGTTAATTAAAAGCAGCTTTTTCTAAATATCCTTATTTTTATTTGAATTTCATTATCTCCATTACAGATTCTGTGATTTCTACTTATCTGTATTTATCACTTTCATTTCGATATTTTGTAACACAAGATTGTATTCGGATTTAAATTGTATTTATAAGAAGAAAAAGAAGAGAAAGATATTGAAGCTCGTCAAACAGATGCCATCCTTTTAATTAAATGCAAAATTCTATTCTACTTTGAATAGATTGCATTGGTACCCTTACCGGGTCACTATTTCTATCGTTATAATTATGACGCGATAAAGATAGTGATACAGAGATCAGGCTCGATGTTTTTGCAAGAATTTTTTATCAGTAGTGCTTTCTTTCACTTTAAAATTTTTGAGACAATTAAACTGCATGAGTAACTTCAAAAGTCACCTACTTTCTGCAAACAATTTGGTGTGAAATAAATCTAATTAAGTTAATTGTGATAGTGTTTCTCAAGTTAATTGTTTAAAATTAACTTCACTCTACGGCGATGATCGTCAAATCGTTAATATGGACAAGGTCAAACATCCATTTAGTCTTAAAGTCTTCGGTGATTTCATCTTTTGGAGTGATGGGGAAATTAAAGAAGTACAAGTAAGCAATTCTTTATTTTCTAACGCATTCGTATTATTATTAACCGACGAAGGAGGTATATGTGATCTAAAAGTCCGTCTGTCCGTCCGTCCGTCTGTCTGTGAACACGATAACTCGAGAACGAGTTAAAGTACAATTCCATGGAGAGAATCCCGCCGATTTCTTCTCTTTTACATTCCCATATGTTTAACCCATCTCCCATTTTTAGTTAATTGATTTATATCTTCATAACTACTCGATAGATTTACAAAGTTGATACAGTTATGAATTCAGAATCCCATTTTTTAAATAAACACGTCGATTGGTTGAAAAAAATTCGCTGGGTCCAAAGATATTCGAAGGTCAAAGTTCAAAGGTAAATAACTTTTGACACAGTGAAGATTTTTCAACCAATGGACGTGTTTATTCAAAAAAAGCGATTCTGAATTCATAACTGTATCAACTTTGTAAATCTATCGAGATGAAGATATAAACCAATTAACGAAATAACTAAAAAATGGGAGGTGTGTGAAACACATGAGAATGGAAGGTTGGGTGGGGACGGAAATAAATACACAAAGAAGGCCCTTAACGGATGCCAACGAAACTTGGTATGTAAGCATTTGAGGTCATAAATGAGGTCAAGTTCAAAAAATGAGCATTTCTGCATTTGAAGGCTCATTGTTGGATTCTTTGTTTTTGTGCTTCTTCAAAGGGGGGCGACTCCACGTCCAAATCAACATCATCAACACTTCTTCTTTTGCCCGCCATCGTGAAGATAGAAATTTACTTTCAGAATTTGAATTTTCCGGTTCAATTTATGTTCCGAACAGCAGGTGGAATTAATCAAACGGAAAATTAAGAAAAAGAATGTTTCCAATTAGTGTTGTTCAACATAAAACACTTCCTGTAACTAAATTACTAACTAGGGTTGGTTAGGGCGAAACTAATCGTTATACAATAAAAATCTCTAAAAAGCCCAAATTAATTATTTTGAGAGAGAGCAAAATTAAAGGTGTGTTGTTCTTAGGCATCCTGAAGCTAGCATAACAGCATACCAGAATTTTGGTATGCTGAACCTAGCATAACAGCGTGTTGACTTTGGTGACCTCTGGAGGTCACACCACTTTACTGATTGACCTCAAACTTTAACCACGTCTACTAGAGAGTATGCCCAGCCGATGCAGGTGTACAGTGTTTTTAAAATTCAAAAAAATTTTTTCCAGCACACCGAGTCATGTTGACTTTGATGACCTCTGGAGGTCACACCACTATACCGATTGACCTCAAACTTTAACCACGTCTACTAGAGAGTATGCCCAGCTGATGCAGGTGTACAGTTTTTTAAAATTAAAAAAAAAATTTCCAGCACACCGAGTCATGTTGACTTTGATGACCTCTGGAGGTCACACCACTCAACTTATTGACCTCAAACTTTAACCACGTCTACTAGAGAGTATGCCCAGCCGATGCAGGTGTACAGTTTTTTAAAATTCAAAAAAAAAATTTCCAGCACACCGAGTCATGTTGACTTTGGTGACCTCTGGAGGTCACACCACGTTACTGATTGACCTCAAACTTTAACCACGTCTACTAGAGAGTATGCCCAGCCGATGCAGGTGTTTAAACAGGTTACCTTTCTAAAAAATATAACTACAACTCAGACTTATGACAGCTTAAGCTCCGGACTTGGTGGTTGGATAGCTTTTGGAATTTTGTTGATTCTTCTGATAGTCGCTGGAGTATTTTACAGTCAGAGAAAAATCAAAGAAAATTATATAATTAGATTCACAAGAATCCCAAAACCACGTAATTAAATTCAAATTATATTTTATAGCAAAGAAAGGTTTATCTTTAACAAAATATTATTCTTTAATTTATTTCTAAATCTTAATATTTTTCGTCGAAATATACTTATAAGTACCCTTCTGTTACCTCGTGTTTGTTGTTATCGTATTGAAACTAAATTAAATAATATAAATCTATCTCTGTCCTCTGAAATTGAATGAGAAAATAAGCCAGTAACCCATCCAAGGGTAGTAAAATACAACTAATCCAGTACTCACTATCGAAGTAAGTACAAATGAGTATTCATGTAACCACATTATTTTTGAACTACTGGGGTAATTCTTCTAATATTACTTCTCTGCTATTTTCTTTAACCGTTCTATCAATTCAGTTTCCATTCCAAATAATTTGAGAGTCAGACGAATAAAAGTGAAAGTATCAGATTATTCTAATTTCGTTATCCAATCCAAAATCCTTGGTCTGCTTATCGTTTCTAGTCAGAATCTTCTGAATTTGAAGTGAAAGATTTTGCGGAGTGTTTGTTGAGGATTTTCAAAAATATTTTGAGTGCTCCAAATACTGTAAATTTGTTTTTTTTAGATACACACTTTGAAAAAATATACAAAATAAAATACTTTAGTCTTCAACAGCTGAAAATACAAAATACTCTTTTGTATTTTGATTAAGTATTTTAGTAAACTTTACTAGCTATGAAAATGTTGAAATTGTAATTTTTCTTGCGTCAATGAAGCGAAATATATAGGAAAATACTCGAATTTTTTCCTTCCTTTCATGAAGAATTCAAAAGCATGTATGAGCAACGTCCTTTCATCATTATAAGATTTACGGGAAATCATTATGCTATTTAATTCGACATTTAGTGTTTTACTGTCGTTAGTTATATAAATACACTTTTTCATTTTAGTATAGTAAACTAGCCGTAGGCCTCGCTACGCTCGGCGACGGCTAGCCCGCAGGGCACTGCGTGCTGGCCACTATAAACTTTCGA
>JAQGCN010000569.1:0-18342 GCA_034699725.1 Friesea truncata
CATTATGGGACTTTGTATATTATGGGACTTTGTATTATGGGACTTATCATTATGGGACTTTGTTTTATGGGACTTTGTATTATGGGACTTTGCATTATGGGACTTGGTTTTATGGGACTTCACCTGATAGCATTCTTATATACTCGGGTTTCAATTTCATTTTTAAATTCGAACATAATGTAAGGTGTAGGTTTAATTAATAACTTCCGAGGTTTGTTAAATTGAAAAGAAAGAAAAGAAAAGTAATGATTTGGAGGAAACTTCTTATTGAAGTCTCTTCCTTAATCTTGTTATGTCTTTCCCTTTTCCTTCAAACTTCTAATTATCATCATCTTCCACTTTCTCTTTTCACTTTATCAAAACATAGTCTCCGACATAATTAAATTAAGATACAACTTAATTCAAAAGTTAGAACTAGAAAAACTCTTAAATAAAACTTGTAAATACGTTAATATTTTAGTAAAAAAAAGTATGCTTTTATGTCAATCAAAAGAGATTTTCCAAAAGAAAGTTTTCCCCATCATGAGATTAATTTTCAACAAAAAAAAAGAAGAAGATGAATTTGTAAATTATAAGCATCAAACTTTTAGCCAAAGTTTATAAAGAAACATGGAAACTTTGTGTGAAACGGAAGAACCCTGACAGATAGCCTTTAGGTAAGGAAAACATTAATATGTGAACGAGGGGTAGGAAATGAGATAAAGACGTTATCATTAATTTCTCGTTAGTCCAAGTAACTTTTTAACTTGCCAGCCATTGCCACATTACCTGGCACTTACGTGACATTTTAAGATTCATTCATTAAAGAATACCCTATCATTAAATTCAGATTTTTACGAAAGATCACTTAAATCCCGTAAATTCGTCAGCAATAATAAAACAATCAAAGGAATGTATCCTAAGGGTTGAAAGTTGAAACGTAGACAAATTAAGAAATCGTTGATCAAAACATAAAGCCAAACCAAAAGCAAGCGAGCTTGCATTTGCCCCCAGGAAACTTATTTTCTCCAATACAAAATCCATTATTTTACCATCACTAGGAAAACTTAAGTTTCTAATGTGAAATCACTTTTTCGTACTTTCAAGATTATGTCAAGATTTAAGCTGATTTTCCAGCAAAACCATGTTCCTATCAACTTACTTTTTTTCTCTTTCTTTGGTGAAGCGTCAACGACAGGAAGCGGTGGTGGTGGCAACAGTGCTGGTTCTTCATCCTCTGATTCCGAAGTAGAATTTGGTGGACTCCAGGTGGCTATGAATATAACGCAATAAAAAAAATTGTGCAAGTGATAAGCAAGGGTGTACGACATAAGACATAAATACATGACTCTTGAGAGGTTGCTCTTTTAAGGTTAAGGATCTCTGAATAAAAGATAAAAGCGGAAGATCTCCATGAATTATGAATATGGAAGTTCCAATCCTTTTAATTCTTAAGAAGATACAGAGATTCACTTAACATTTAGTTGTATCCTAGTATCGGAGATTCAGATATGGGTGATACATATTAGGGAGATTAGCCCTACTATTTGGGTGAGTATGTCGAATAAATTTAATGGCACAGGGGGACTAAGGTATGAGACATTTGGGCTAATGGGGTATGGGGTTGAGCATGTGATAGAGACAGTTGACACACACAAATCGAACTAGCGAGACAAAGGAGACGACGATTGACGTGGACAAGTGCGTGTGCTTCAGTAGAATCGCCTACCTGACCGTCCACTTTCGTTGCCGTGGTAAGCAGGTGCATCCTGAAAATGAAGAATTAAAAGTATTCTTTAATCATTTTAAAATTTTCTCTTTAACAACTACTTACGATATCGGATAAAATTGTGTGTGGGACGTGGGCGACTTGACCTTTCCAATTCCTTGCTTTCCACCATTTTTTCGAGTCATCCAAAACCTATAAGAACAGAAGACAAAACATTATTAATATGCCTAAACTTGTATAACAGTAATAAAAATTTCTTTGAAATTGGATTGATTTTTTAAATTAACCAAAAAAAATATTAAAGAAATAAAAGTTTCTACGCTAAGAAAGATGGAATTGATGAATGGTTTTCACCGTGTAAGAGACACAAGAGAAAACTTTTAAAAAATGAAACTTCAGCTAGAAAGTAGGAGGATCCTTAAGACTATTTGCGTGATTAATGGTATGATGAGGTAAGAAAAGCTGAAGTACCACGCAATATTCTAAACTTCATTAAATTTTTACCGCAGGCAGATGAATCTTGTTCATGTAAGTATAAAAGCAGAACAGAGATCAAGTACAAGTATGAGTTTATAACTATTTTATTCGTAGACTCATAATCGTAACTATTATAGTATCATTACTTTGACCCAAATACAAAATCTTACCTCAAGATACTCTCCTCTGACGACGGTAAGTTCTTTCTGATTATTAGCTGTACGTGGATGGGAGACAACGACTACGCGTCCTCCTCTAAGCCTGATCGAGTCCATGAATGCCCTTTGACCCGCACCAAAATCATCTCCTGCCATTTCCACGGGAGAAAGTGATCGTTCTCGAGGCTCTTCAACCTGAAAAAGAGAAATGACTGTAAACTGTTGCTATTTGATAATAGGAAGTGAGTTAAGAGAGGATGCAATGACACGACATTAGATAAAGAAAAGAAGATGGATTTGGTGAAAGTGGGATTGGATTGAGTCTCGTTTGTAATGAGGGAAGGAATGAAAAAGGCACCTGCCCTCCTTCCCTTTCGAAGGAATTTAATTAAAGTCCTAGGCTCGTTGGTTGGTTGAAGAATAAGAAGAGAGTATTAATAACTCATGGAATAGAAAAGCCTTTTCTCCAGAAAGACTTCTCTCATAAGTCAAAGGATCAAAAGGAGCTCAGTTAAGGTTTTCTAAGTTATGGGGTACACGGACTTACCCTATTTCCTTACTCAATGTTCCTAAATCCTCAGTAGTTACTGTAAACTAATCGCTACTACCACACACTTTCTTCCTAACCAATTACATTGGACAATTTCCCAAGAGAGAAATCATTCATTCATCACAACAATCTCAAGGATAACAAATCTTAAATTAAAGGATTCCTTAAGGATTAAACTTCTTAATTAGAAAAAAACTAATCCAATAATTACATAAAACAAGAAAATTGATCAAACACTTTAAACTCCTGAAATTAAAAAAAGTTAATTTCGATTTCTGAAACTTAATTAATTAACTTCTTCCAAAAACCAACAATCTTTCATTGTAGTCAATATTATTTTCGGTATTAATCTGATTTACAAGTTAAAAATTGTTTAAGCTTAAGACATTTAATTGTACTTTGTTTTAACAAAAAGAAAGTCTACTTTTTCTTCTTGTGAGCCTCACTTCAAACATATACGTTTCCCCATCTGCGAATGCAAGATTAAATCTGACGATTATTAAGAAACAATACAAAAAGAAAATGAAAATTGAGAAACTGAATATAACTTTTGAATAAAAAAGGTTCTAAATAAACTTTTGAACCTGTATATAGTAAACCAGATGAAATTAAAAATGTGAATGAATTATGTGGATGATAAGTTTTGGAAATACTTAACTAAATCTCTTAGGAAATATTAAATTAAGCTTAGGATTATTATTAAGTTAAAAAGGAAAACTATTTAAAATGTAATATAGCGAACTAGGAATATAATAAATTCCAAAAACTTTACCTGGAACATAAATTTTAAGTATGTTGATTCGAAGGTATCGTTCGTGGAAGACAGGGTTATTAAAGCATGCATGCAAAGTGAAGAGATGAAATAGGGGAGAAAGTTTTAAAGAGAAACAAAAGATTTGGTTTCCGTTTTGCGGAAACTTTCTCTTTTATGTTTTGTGGTTTTCATCATTGAATAAATAATCCACAATTTAAAAAGATCCCTTGCTGTTATTTAACAATTAAATTGCTGAAAAATAAGATAATAATTTCCCTTCTAACCATTATTAAATACCCATTTTCACTTTCACTATTAAAATTTTCTCATTCCCTTTTGTCATCCAATTACTCAACTTCTTATCTTAGAGACATTACAGAAATTAAACCTATGATCAATGAAGGAATTGTGAAGGAGATAAATTAAACATAATTGATTATCTTCGCCATCTGCGCTTTCTCACGTCATTTCTTTTGACGATTTTGAAAATTATTCTACATCATTAATTTGTTTACCTCTCGTGTTGCTTGTGCTAGTTTTTGCATGCGAATCTGAGCTTCTGAAGCAACCGCAGCTCCTATATTGTTTCCATCTGGGACAGTTGGTGCCCATCCGTCCATAAAGACTGGATGGTACGGTGGTACGTATCCTTTAAACTGATCCCTAAAAAACAAACATAGAAAGGATGAGTGTGTATATGTGGTGATGAGTCCATTTCCTACTTCACCGGATTCTCATTCATCAATCACCGACTCCTTCACATCGTCCCATTAGAGAAAGAGAAAGAGATTCCTTCCTGAGGAAAGGAGATGAGAGTGAAAGTGAAAAGGAAACGAAGAAGAAAGACTGGACATGAGAGAGAAAAGGAGGGGGTCGTAAATCAGAAGGAATTCAATGGACCCCATTCAGACTCTGTCATTATCATTATGGGAATTAATTCCCTTCATTTTCTTCTTACCGTGAGAGGAGCCAAGCCTCTCCAAGAGAGTGCCAAAGTTCAGTTTCTTTAGACGTGAGACAGTTGTTAAGGAGGTCGATTGCTTCCCGTGATAGGAGTGGGGCTACAACACAGGTTGCCAGTCCAACTGCATGAGCGTCCCTTGAGGCGTCCACTATAAGTGCCAGAGGTGTAAATAAAAAGTGAACGAGTTCAGGCGCATTAGGATCATGAATGTGACTTTTAAGCCTTGCCTAGAAACAAACACAAATCAAAATTAAACTCCTTGTCCCATCAAAAACCTCATAAAAGAAATATTTCCGCTATCCAGAAGTCTCTACAGCTTCAAAAAAGAAATAAATGTAAGCATAGTATTCTAGCGACTAATGGGAATTTCTATTACATTCAAGAATTTAAGCTTCCAGTTTCAAACTACATATTCATTCTCACGGTTCAATTTATTTCAACAATAAAGTGACAAGGGAAAGTATAGTCTTTTTATGAGAGATTCCATGCTAAGCACAATTCAAAATTTTAGGAATATCAAGTTGTCAGAGTTATTTCCAAATTTGAAAATGGAAAAAATGAATTTATTGCTTCTCATTTTAACATTATTCCAGGTTTTGAATTTAACTTAAAGATCTCAAAGTAAGAGAAAAATTCAATAAATAAATAATTTTCTCAAAGATACAATCGAATTTTGAAGATATAATTAATTGCAAAAGCTTAATTTTTGAAAGACACTCCTAGAAAAATGCAAAGGATTCCATTAAAGACAATCTTTTATTGAACTTTGTGTCAACAGAATAAAGTTCAATAAAAGAAACTTTTTTCAAATAAAACTTTAGAGGAGTGAGTAAAAATAATCAAGAGGAACACTTTATTAAAGCTACTGAAGCAATAAAGCAATAAAGTGAGATGAAAAATTGGAAAAGTTGTTTCTATTTCGGTTCATTGACTCATCAATCCTAGTTAGTATTGTTCTCAAGGATGGCTCCTTAAGAAAGGAAGAAGCATTTGTTAAAAGTGAAAGTAAGTGAGAGGAGGAGGAGAAGAGGAGTAGAGAAAGAAGAATAAGAAACATTGAGAAAGTTTGAAATGAAGTGAGTAAAATAGAATAGAAAGGAATAAATTCTGACGAAGAGTAAAAATGCATGAATGAAGACAAAGACGGGATGTTAAGTGAATGAGTAGTGAAGGAAGAAAGTAACTAACTAATTACGTAAACACTTAAGTTGGTTCTAAAGACGGAATGTGAAATGAAGTGAAGAGGGAAAGAAAATGAAGACAGAGAATAAGAGAAAAGTAAGAAAATCCACTTGAATGAAAAGGAAAAGGAAACACTTCAGGAAACCCGGACTCGTTTCAGAGTTTCGCGACTCAAGGAACCGAATCTAAGCAAGCTGACTGAAAATGAATTAGCCATCAACTCACGAGCAGGTTGAAGGAGAGCTTAAACTTCTGCAAAATGTCCACAAATTCTCTCTCACGCGGTGGCTTTGCCCTAAGGGACATAAGTCCTTCACCATGTTCCTTCTTCTTACTCTTCTTAGATCTATAAAATAAAACAAAAGAAACAAGTTTCAGCTTTAGTATTCATAATACAACTCTATTGACTCTATCATTAACTTTCTACAAAGGAAATATAGACATGGATCCCTTTGGTTGGATAGTCTCTGACTTAAGACTAAGACGAATGACGGATAAAGTTTCTCTCATGGTTTATTCATTTTAAGGAAACTGGAGAAGTTAAGTGGAACTGAGCTTGAGTTTCCTACACTTCGTTTTTCCTTGTTTGTCTTTCACACCTAGAACATTGGATAAGTCCAAACGTGTGTTGACAAGAAGAGGGTGGTGGATAATATGAGTGTCCATTATAGTAGTTTTACTACCACCAGTAGCTCTAACTTAACTTTGAAAGCAGCTACGCCTTATTTGTGTAAGAGAAATGCTTAAAGCTCATAAGTGTTTGACATGAAATTCAAATTGAACTTATCATAAAGAATAATTTTAAAATCAGTCGTTTAACTCCAGTATTACGTCTACTCGTTTGTATTTTTGCTTTATATCCAACCATTTAAACAAATGGGACAAACTTTTTCCTCAAACTGACCTTGTGAACCCTTTCTAAATCTTTACGACTTTTATTATACACTTTCCCCCAGGAAATCTTCAACTCTTTAACGATCCAACCCATAAGAATGATTGTTTGTATAAAAATATTCCAAAGATCAAAAAGACTGAAAATGGGTAATACTGCTCTACTCTACTGGAATGTGGGAAGGAATTATTGATTTAAAATTGGATTTAACTTACTTTCGCCTCCTTTGGAGTTCTCGCCAAGCCGCTGCCGCATATTGGAGCCTTGCGATGAACCTCTCAATGTCGTCAAAACACCGATTGAGGATGTTCACTTCTCGCTCATACTTCCCCTCGCTTCCTCCTGAACTCGTGTCATCACGGACGTCTTCATCTGAAAAACAAGAAAAGAAAAGAGATATATCACAGTCAGAGTATGGGAATATCGTCAGTGACATGAGTAACGGAGATGAAAGGTGGAAAACCACAGGAAATGAAATGAAAGAAAAGTCTTCCGGAAGATCCCACACAAAAAAGGGTAAAAGTATCCTTTAGGATATGTCGCCTTTGAGAAACATAATGAGAAAAAGTCAGAAGAGGAGAAAACTTTGAGGGTTATTAGGATGATGAAAATAAAAAGACGGGGAAAGTTTCCAGAGAGCGAGTAAGAGTAAGTATGGAATGGATTGGTTGAAGTTAGGGTATAAGCTTAAGAAGAAAGTAGCAAGTGTGTAAACATGAAAAATCCTTTGAGTCAAATCCCAGTAGAGTAAAAATTGAAATTAAGGTTAAAAATAAAGATGAAGCTCATTAAAATCCTTTTAAGGTAATGTTTGAATAAAAAAAATTGTTAAGAGTTATTTGTCATGAAATGATTATTATTCCTACGATTTTGTAAGAACATCGGTGGTTCAGGTGGTGGATTGTTTGGAGGAGGTGGTAGACTTCCTTGGCTTCCTCTTCGATGGCGTGGTGGTGGAGCACGTCCTCCAAGAGCTGATTTCACATCTTCGACCAATTCGGCGGCAGATATGTTAAAACACTGAAAAAAGACAAAAAGGGGGTAAGGGTCATAACTTTTGACATGGAAATAAATTTTGATAAAAGACACTACTAAAGCCCTTTGCGAATAATCCTTTCCCGTTTTTTACAACCGAACATAAAGAATTCTCTTTCCAAAAAAAACTTTCTCTTTCTTTCTTATCAACCTGCCGAATCCAGAGAAAGTAAGAGAGGAAATGGTCTCCAACTGAAGAAATCTTTGAGACCATGTGGTGAGTATGGTTGATATAAATTGAGGTAGGAAAAAGAAAAAAGAATTAACTATAGGGGTGACCCTTGACTAAAGACTTTTGACTTTTACGAATGTCTCTTCGATGAGTAGTGGGCAGCCATTAGTCGAAGTTTTCAGAAGATGAGTAATGGGGGTCATAAAGTAAAATTCCAGGAGAAGAATCTTACCTGGAAAATGTGCATTTCTACAGGATGGACTATAAAGGCAAAGATGTTATTGTAGAGTTCTCCTGGGTTTGGGTTTGTAAAGGCCGTAGGGTCACGAATCAAATGAAGTGGAAATCTCTCCATTTCTTCCTATGTACCATCAAAATCAACAAATTATTAAATGGAAAAGAAAGAAATCACAGTATATAAGGCATAGTCCCAAGAGACAGCCCAAAGAAAGGTAAACTTACCCCATTCTCAAAGTCCAAAATAACGATGTACCGACTCTCAAGACGAACTCTCATTTTTTGACTCCAAATTCCAAACCCGTTTTTTTCCATATGAAGAAGACGCCGCATTCCATCGGCCGGAAGGGCAAGTTCTTCGGACAACTGGAATGTGGCCAAATGCTCAACTTCGTAGACATTGCCTCCTTTTGGCTCTTGGCCTCCAAAAACGCTGTGCTCATCTATAACAAAAGTACCAATTAAATTCAGATGACATTTGACCCTGAGATATTAAAAATTACGTACCTTCTAACCCTTCGATCCAACTGATGTCCATATTGCACAGAGGCAAATAATGAATCACTATATTCAGGATCCCATCAGGTAAAAAGTAATCGATGAATATTGGAAGAGATACTGGAATTCAGGTGTGAGATAAGAAAGGGAGGAAACTGTCCCAGTTATCAACTGATAAGCAGATAAGACCTTACTGAACGGCCACTTACTCAACAGTAGTCAAGTAGAAAGACGAAAAAAAGACCCAAATGGTCAACTCTAAGTAATGTGGTTTTAGTAGTGAAGGAAAAGGATTGGGGACAGAAATACCCATGGGGCAAACAATTTTCAGCCTCATTCACACATAAACAAAAAATTTCAGTACATCTCATTTATCTACCATAATCATGTATTCGACTCAATACATTTATCAGAATCTAGTCATTCGTTTTTGTAGATGAAAGGAACCTATAGTAACGGAATTACTTGCAATTGAGCGCAGCAGCAGTACAATGAAAACAGAACAAACGAGCAATTTTTCTTCTTGTCTTGTTAACGAAAAAGAAAGCCTTGCCAATACAGAATTAATTCAATGTTTTACGCTTGTTTTGCGACGATTTGAGTTTTTCTCTTCATTTTCTTCCAAGACAGAAAGTTTGATTATAGAAAAGATTAGCATTAGAGACGAAATCTTAAGACATCTTCCATGTTAATCCTTGTATAATTTAGCATTTCGATGGGAATGTGTCAAAAGAATGTAATTCATTGAGATCCTTTTCATCACATTTCACATGTTCCTCTCATCTTCTTTCTTTTTATCCATTCAATGGATATGGAACTCAACTCATAATTTCTGGAGAAAACTCCATAGTTGAAAAGTTAGATTTTTTAAAAAAAAAAGCTAAGCCAGATTGAATTATGTAAAAGTGGGCCTTTGAGATAGATTTGGGGAATTTAGAATTTCTTTAAAAGAAAATGAATATAGATATCGATTCCTCTCCGAAAAATTAAATTTTCCAAGTCAATGGGGTAGGGTAGTAACGAAGTGAAGTTGTAAGAAGAACTAGAATTTCTTCAACACCACCATAAAGAGCTTAAAGTTTCTATTACGATTCTCAAGAATGTGATTGAGAGTAATTGTGGGAAAATATCGAACTTATCTTTATAAGCTCTTTTTGTTTTAAATTACTCCTTTTTAGGACCATTCTCCGAGCTGGCTGGTATTCCCTGGTACCTAGAGTCAGTTAGTCAGGACGCACTACCATCGTACCATCATATCACCACACATTTTCTGAGATTCGATTGGTAGTATTGAGGACGAGTGAGTGGTTTTTTGAAATGAATGGGATATGATTTTGGTGTGAATGAGGCTTAAGAAAAATAATGGCGAGAAGGTGGAATTTAATGTCTCCAGGCTATGCACCTAACCCTTCCGTCCGCAAATAAAGCAATGAATGAAAGAATTAAAGAGAATAGTAAGGGAAAGTTTATTAAATCTGTTCTCAAGTTTATTATTGACAGAGATTTGAAACAGGAGATTTTACAATTAAATGCCTATAAGCCAGACAGACGTTTGTAAATAACTCTTGAGTAAATCTTTCTCTAACCTGCTGCTGATGAGTATTATGAATATGATGATGAGATCAAAAGAGAAAGTTGTGATGTGGGGCAGGCAGGCGGAGGTCAGTGGACCAATGATAATCAAGGATCAAGGTTCGACTTAGTAAAATCGTCGGAAGAAATGCGGGATCACCGTCATCATCAGAAGGAAAAGGACACTCAGGAAAGTCTTAGGACTAGAATTACATCCGTCCTCGTCATTACAGCAGTAAGCTACGAAAGCTAAAATTAAATTTAAAAAATGAAGATGTAAGAATGTACAATATAAAATTTTGAGTAATTTACCCCCGTGTGCTGAAAATAAAAATAGAAATGTTATAAGAAACAATTACTCACAATATATCTGTAAAATACCTCCTTCTCTTATACGTCAATTTACACCTCAAATTCACTTATACGGTTCTTAACGCCATGTTAATTCTTTCGCAAGACAATGTAGCAAATTAAAGTTTGACAGCTTTGCTATGATTAAAAAGAAAATTGAAGAAAGAAGCACACCTCAATAGAAGTTCATCTTTATAAAGTTATTTTAAAAAGACGCTTTACTGATAATCGCCATTTGACCAAGAAAAAAGTATTAAGATTATCACTTTATCTGTTTATTTATCCGCTTTTATTATTTTTAAATCCTAATTAAATTTCATTTTTTGGGATTTACCGTTACGCAGCATGATGAAGAAGAGCAATATTGCTTGCTTACTGACTCATTCAAACTTATGACAAGGATCTACACTCTAAACTTCTGTCTCCGTCATCATTTCCAGTTGATGGGATTTTGCTGCCGTCATCTTTTGAAGCATGTCAAAGAATGAATCCTTTCGTTACAAAACTTTGCAGTTTGTGTTTGACTTATACAACAATAAACTAGCTTCAGTTTTCTTAAATTAATAATACTAGATTATTTAAAGTTTAAAAGAATAAAATCATTTAAAATTATTAAAAGTTTGTAAAAGAGGAAGATTAACTGGGAAATGAAAATGAAAGAATCTAAACTCCAAAGCGCTCTTAAAAAGAAAGCCACTTTCTTTTTAAGAACGCAAAAAGAACTAAAATAAATTCTGAACATTTAAGGATTCTTGTTCAAATATTTTTAAACCGGATTAATATTTTCTAATAAAATGTGAAGGCTGTGAAAGAGTGTTTTCAATGAAAATAAAATGAAACTAATATTTTTCAAAATTGGACAAAATTTTCTAGCCTATTCTTACAAATTTTCTTTTTTTATTCAATTGATGGGTTGTATAATTTGAAGGAAAATTTAGTAAGTAAGTTAGTAATTTAGTTGTGGATTGATTGTTTGCCAATTTTTGTCAAAACCAGAAGTCTCATTTCTACAGTTGAATGTGTGTGTGGATTGTAAAATCTAAACCCTATAGAATAGAGTTTAGCTGGTTGACTTATTCCATTAAATTTTGAGAATGTTTAAAAATGTTGAGAATCATGACAGGACAATTGTCACATAGTTGGCGTTCTGGTTCTTCATATTGAAATTGAATTTATTATTTTGTGAGTTGTAAACCTTTATGAGAACCGTTTTTCGTGACTGACTGCCATGGTTGATTTTGAGGAAACCTTGGATTTCTTCAATTTCTCTCACTCCGTTCTCAATTCTGCGTTTCTAAATTCTTTTGTGTAAAGTCAAGGGAGTCCGGGATTTCTTTGTATCTGGTGAAAGTGTGAATGGGAGTGATTCCTGTTAGAGAATGAAGGATTGCTTTCTCCTGAAAATCCTAGGAGCAGTTATCCAGTATATGAGTTTAGGGATCCCTCCCTCTCTCACTCCAGGAAGAATCCAGAGGAACCTCTCATCGTTTTTTATCTTGTCCAGCACTTACAGGCAACATCTGCTTCCTATCTGAACATTAAAATGGACTCAGACTCACAGACGTTCCTCGAGGAATTTCCTAGATTTCATTTCTGCAAACAAATTACAAACCACTACTACTATCGCTCTAAACTAGACTTATACTTTGGATTCTAGAATACAGAAAATGAGAGTTACATATGGCCACCCTTGACTTCTATCTCATCACTCAGCAGAATTTAATTACTAAACGGGGAATATCTTTCCTCTGGAAAATTATACTCCATATGCATCCATATCACATAAATAATCTTCAAATTAAAATGGTACGCACTACCCATTCCTAAATGCAAATATCAGCTTTAATTTACAGCCTATAAAATAAATAGAATAATACTAGCTTTTATCTAGTCCTAACAAAAAAATAAGTTTCCGGACTTTCAACACATTAGTTTCTTTCATTGCTTTCACTTTTTAGAATCTCTTACACTCTATGCCATTGTTTGCAGTCCCTGTTATCATCCGGCTTCATTAATAGAGGAAAATAACTCGTGGTTTTTAGAAATGTTTTCGTAATAGTTCCTAAATTATCTTACGGACATGAGCTCATATTTTTAGTTATATTAAATTATCGTACGTAAAAAGGAATGAAAATTATAATGTTAGTATAAATTCAAAAGAAATATAAATCTTAATGGAATCAAGTTAAAGTGATACGAAGTTCAAAGTGGGATTTAGGTTGAATAAGTGCAAGTATCATATAATACTTCTTTTATATCTTTTATATATTTTGCTTGGGTTGGGTAGATTTCTATAAAAGAAATCTGAAACGTACAAATGGAAAGGATTCACTACAAAAGCTCTTTGAAATCTGTATATTACGTTGCCTTACAGCCTGTTATTCCATCTTTTAAAAATCCTTTTCTGCATCACAAATTGAAGTTTAAAAGTCTAAACTTAGAATTCAAAGGAGAAAACTAAGAATAAATAAGAAAACTATGAATGGACAATTTAAAGTTAGACAGCAATTTTGTAATTGATTTTTTCTTAAAAGTCTCTGAATTCCGATTAATAATAAATTGGGATTTTATGGAAAATTCTTATAATAAAATAGATTTAATACATTATATTTGAGCTTTTTAAAACTGAAATAGAGCCAAAAGGCACCTAACCTCCCGCTGTAAAAATCCCAAAGGATCTGAGGTCATTAAATTCAAGATGAAAAAATTACTATAAGAAGTCAGCTCCTTGTTCTTGGTCCTTTTTCTTTTCTTTGTGAAAATTTGATAAGAAGTTGAAAGCTGTGCGTAGGAATTTCGTATTCTTAGAAAGTTCATAATTAGGGAAACTTAGGTTTTTTCTACCTGGAAGAAAGTTGAGGAATTAGTTGGAGAAAGTTTTTTTCTTGAAGCATATGGCTTCAGCGCTTCTTTTTCACATACTTTACTTTTTGCCTTTATTTCCATTTCCCAAGTCAGACAGATAAAAATCTAACTTCTGCCATCCAGTACGCTTTATCTCATGAACTAATGGTTTGGAGGTGTACTAATTGCGGCAGCTCAAGAGAAGGAGATACTATATAATTTTTCCGAAATACAAATTAATTTCTACTTACGCCTTTCCTCGCAATTGCTTTCACATCCAAAGACGGCCTATTGAATAAAAATAAATGATAGAAAGAAAACTTACGAAGAATTTTTTGAGTATTAGCTTATAAATTTTTTTTAAAAATTGGATTTGAAACTTCAGTTTTTCACAAAATGAACTCAATTTAAAACAAGATGTTAAATTTGTTGTTTTTCGCAATTATGTTTCCTTGCAGTCTTAAATTATTCATTGTGTTAACTCAGCATTACGAATTTAATTAATTTTTTTGCATCACATTTAAACTCTTCTAATAAATGGGAAAGTTTTTTCTAGTATAAAATAACAGTTTTCCCCTGAACTAAAAAATTGGATCACGCATCATTACTTTTGTATTCAACTATTTCGGTGAAAGCATTTATTAACTCAATAATAAGAAAAGAACTCACCGTACTCAGCCCTACGTATTTTGAGCATGATGTAAGGGGACATTCTTTTAAATGTTCCCGGGTAAGATTGTAGCAAGGCGACACGGAAGAAGACGCAAGGAAGGTTCCACAAACGTAACATTTTAAACCCTCCGACCCTCGAACTGAAAAGAGAAAAATAAAAGAAAGTGAGAAAGTTCTTTTGCCTTTCTTTCACGGAATAATAACGACATCCTTCTCATCACTTCCAATTGAGAAAGTTTTGAGAAAAAGGAAACGAAAAGGATTTTATTTCCAGGAGAAAACAATGGAGCATAGAACATCAGGATCAAGAACTCTGATTTTAAACTTTTGGAATCCACAATCCACATATAGAATTCTGAAGAAAGTCGTGCTTTACTTTCATCTAGACCCACTACTATTCCCATCATTACATCCATCTCCGCATTTTGTTTCTCTGCATTAACTTTTATTTGATGACGGCCCTAACAACACTGCGGCAACTCCTTTTCTTCTCATAAATTCGAATCTACGAAAACAGGCTTCATTTTCCACCTCCTTCAACTTCAATCACAATTCAAGACTCCATACGCTAGAATAGATATGGAGAAAGTTTATGCCAATCTTTTTGAACTTTGGCACCACAAACAGAATTCATAATGCTACACACCCATATTAGAAGATTGGTCGGCGTGAACTGAGGTTTCCTATCCCATATTCACTGTTCCAATCATACATTCCATAGACCCATCTTCCTTCATCTTCTATAATATTCCTTTACTGGCAGGATGTAAGAAGCAATGAATAAAAATTAAATGCAAACAGAAATTCAGCCTACTTTACATAAAAACAGACTAGAAAATGGCAATCGTTCTCTTTTTGCAATTTCCGTAGTCAGTATACAAAATTTTATACTAAAAAAACGTATACAGCAGAAAACAAAAAAAATCCATCAGTAGTAAAGACTTCAACGACCTTAAGGCTTCCACTTCGTTGGGATTGAAACATATACTCCAAAACCTAAGGTTTTATAACACGTAGCATGGATTTTTTTCCAAGCATCTCTAAAACAACATCAATAATTTAACGTAAAAGCACACATAAAAGCACCCGTCGTGTTATTTGGTAACTTCTATGCAACATTTTTGATTAGAAGTTTTTACTGCTCTGAGTTCATGAGAATAAACTAAAATTTACTATCACCGTAATCTTGAATAAAATCTTGATCTTAAATTCAGCTTCATCCTACTCCCATGTTTAATAATAAATTAAACTGGAGAAGTGCACGTCCTTTCTTTGAAGAAGACAAATTGTTGAAGTACGCTTTATAAATTAGAAAACATTTCATCATATCAATATATCTAACTCTAATTATATAAAAATCTTATTTTTCAAATATATTTTGTGAAAGTTTCAATTAAAGAAAAGAAAATGGGACAGATTTACTTTGAAGAAAATGTTCTTACTCAAGTTTACAAAGTTCATGATTTGAGTGGTTAAATTGAGATTAAATGGAAAGGGAGTTCCATGATCCAGACTAACGAAGGAAAGTCGGATGACATTCTTAAGTCATAATTCAAAAATTACAAAGGAAAGAAAATAATCCAAAGAATGGTAAAAAGGAAAGTCCCATCCCATAAAAGCCTTCCAGAAGGATTGATCAGAAGTTTTTAAAGTGAATGAATTCGTATTCTTATTTTAGTTGGTTGAGTAACTTAAAGTCAACCACGTAATAAATTATGTAGTCATGAATGACATGCTAAGTCCCTGCCTTGGGCAATATTCGTTACTTTTCTAGATGAGGACATAAATCAATACCTTCTTCCACAGCAGGTGATTTCCTGTAAAAGCTCGTCCCTTTTTCAGTTCCGGGACTCTGAGATTAGTCGTGGTCTGCGGTGGCTAAAGGAAGTTGATGTGAAGTGAAAGCTGGTCTTATGCTTTTACTTCACAATCGGATGGTGGAAAATTTACACACTTTAAATACGGGATTTTAATTATACATTAATTTCATAATGACTTATTGAGTACTTTGTTCTTTTACTGCGTGGTTTAGGAACAAAACTAAAAACGATTTAACTTGAGTATGAGTTAGGGAGAAAGATATAAAATATTTTTTATTACTAAAATAATGTTTAAAAGACAGGTGTTGGGTAATAGATTCCAATTTATTTTGGCATTTAAGAAAATAATAGAGCCCACGCGGATTGTTTTTATAAATTTGGATTATTATATATAAAGCGAGGAGGTTAACTATGGTTAGTTCTTTGTGATAAAAAGAGAAAATGTGAAAGCTGTTTTTCTTTGTATACTTTCACTCACATTCACATCACAACCCCCAGCTTCCTGAAACTGACTTTATTTTGTGAGCATATGAAATAAACTTTAGAAAATGAAAAAAAACACTATTGAAGTTTTTCTTTTCCGGAATTGAAAAAAAAATTCACTTTTATCATTTCAAAAGTTACGGTTGTATTCGATTGTTATTATGTTTTACCCTTATACTTTTTCTTGTTTTGTATATTGAATTATGAAAGTATAGAATATTGGTAATCGCGTGCATTGAAGGAAAATATATGTATATGTTTGTACGTATGAAATATGTAACCAGGAGAAAGGAGTTGAGTTGTTTGATGATGTGGGAATCTGGTGAAAGAGATCAAGAGACTTTTACTTTTTAGGAGTAAGAATTCCATTTGTGGAAAAAAATTTCCGGAAATGTCCTGCTGCTGCTCCTCTTCTACCTTCTTATTCTTTTGGAGGGAATAGAATGAGATGAGGTTCGAAACCCATAAAACGAAATGGTTTCCTCAATTTGGGAAGTTTCTATTGATTTTCCGTCGGCCGGTTCCTTTCTATCCACTTTTAGTTTTTCCTATTCGTCTTTCTAGTATTTCTGACCCTGGAGAAAGGATTTCAATTTCTAGAAGGACGATCCTCATTTAAATAAACAACGTCCACCAACCCCTTTCTCTCATTTCCTTTCTTACAAAGATTCTCTAATCTTTCTTCCGAGTAAGATCAATCTCACTCTTAAGTTTCTTAATTCCCTATTTCTGTATTCATAGAAACGGTCTCACCTACTTCCGCACACAAAAGGAATATTAAGAAATACTATTGCTTTCACTACCCTAGTTTTACCATTATTACTCCTAATTTCTTCTTTATCCTTTATAAATAACCTATTTCACTTCCTCATTCTGTCTCTTAACTTTCAATTTATTCAATCCTATTTAATGCTTCCTAACAACAAGAAACAAACCTCCTACTTTCCCATTCCTTACATTTTCTTCAATTCTTTCTCCTTTATAACATCGTAATTTTCAAAATACAAAAATATGACTTGATTATAGTTCGTCCGACTCTTTCATGAATGAGAGGAGCAGAGAAATGTGTAAATCTTTCTCTTCTGACGAACCTCGAAAACAAACTTTGTGAGAAAGCAACTTTCTCCCCTTTAATTCAATAAACTTCATAACTCAATAATAGTGGAAGGTGAATTTGATTCAGTTCAGTTGCAATAATAATTTGAATTTAACGAATTTCAAATGGAACATTTGTGTTTGTTCAAATCTTCTACAACGTAGAAATATAATTTCCTGTTTCAATTTATCACTCGAAAAATGAATTACAGAAAAAAGAAACCAGCACAAAGTTTTATATCTTTCTCCAATCGTGCCCATCTTTCCATTTCACATTTTTATCTTACATTCGTATATGACCAGAATTGGAATATTTGTCACCGAATGTTTAACATAATTTATGAAAAAATTGAATTCTTTTAAATAAACTTCCGCTCTGCTGTGGAAAATGAAAAAAATACAAACTGAAAACTTGGTGAGAAACATATTTTCAGAAATTACGCAGAGCCAGACTACAAACTAGTCTTTTCTGTGTTTCTTTTAAATCTTGTTAGGTTAATCGTCCAAAAGCATTTGAAGAAGACGATTTCTACTACCACATGCTGAAATTCAATTATGTTTAGTATAGAATTCAAAATACCGTGAATTTCTAACAAGTATAAACCTTATTTATAAAACTTTAAAAGCAAAAACATAGCAAAATTCAATTACAGTTTCTTCATTCATGAAATTCTTAAAATCATAAACATGGACAAAATCTAAAATAACATTTGAGTCTAAGTTAACATTTAACCTCCCACCTCACTTTTGCAGTGCTCATGAAATTTCGCTAATATTTTTGACATTTTGTTTGTGCTTGAATATGGGGGGGAATATGTAGCTAAACGCTAGGATTTTTCAGCAATAGGAATTGTATAAAACATGCAAAAATCGTGTTG
>JAQGCN010000570.1:0-18334 GCA_034699725.1 Friesea truncata
AGAATAGCATCTCAAAGATTGAAAATTTTGATCTCTTCAGGAATATATCAGATGCTTGAAAAATATTTTAAGAGAATCAATCCGACGCAGAGTCGTCTTATTGCAAATGCTGCAAAGCGAAACACAACTTTGACATTGACTCGAGAAGCTTCATTAAAGCTATCTTCAAATATTTTAACTGCGTTTCTTATATACGCAGCTTTAATTTTTATTACGATTATAGTATTAAAACTAGAAATAGAATACGAAAGAAGTTAAAGATGTTCAAATCTGTACTGAACCAAAATTAAATACACGGGGATTCAAGATATCAAGTACACGATAAATATTTGGAATGCTATTATGATTAGCGCGTACTAGCACATTTCCCTAACTTTTTAATTCCAAAATCAGATTAAAAATTAACTGATCTTGATTCTCCGTGTATTATTATATTAGAGTTCATGGGTAGCACTGCATATGCATTTGTTTTTGTTTATGTTTATAAATCAAATGCAAGCTCCTCCCACTCTGCATTTGAGAGAGCTCAAATGCAAGTTAATTTACAAACGCTGCAAATAAATTGATTTTATTTGCAGATTTCTGCGTATGTTTTAGCGATTGACATGGTCGCTCCCTGACAGTTGACATAGTGGAAACCTGACAGTTGACATAGTGGAGTCCTGAAAGTTGACATGGTGGCACCCTGACAGTTGACATGGTGCGTGGCACCCTGACCATTGACATAGTGGAAACCTGAAAACTGACATGGTGGCACCCTTACTATTGACATAGTGGAGTCCTGAAAGTTGACATGGTGGCACCCTTACCATTGACATGGTGGCACCCTTACCATTTACATGGTGGCACCCTTACTATTGACATAGTGGAGTCCTGAAAGTTGACATGGTGGCATCCTGACAGTTGACAGGGTGGCACCCTGACGGTTGGCATAGTGGTACCCTACGGCGGTTGACTGAATTGGTTTTATTTGCAAAATTTATTTACAATGCACGCCCAAAGTCTAGTTGCATTTGTTTTTGTATTTGATTTATAAACATAAACAAAAACAAATGCATACGCAGTGCTACCCATGAACTCTATTACTAATCTCTAAGACTTCTAATATCAAAATGATAAGAGCTTTTTTGCTATTTTTTAAATCCGAAGAGAAAATAGTTGAGAAGGGCAATACAACACCACCCTAACCAGCAAACAAACTCGCACTAATTTCATCAAAATGGTTAAGAATATGAACATGTTTTACCTTGAATTGAAACTTTCAAAACGAATATAACTTATAATGTTGCAAGAATTCTTGTAAAGGAAAATGCAGCAGCTACTACGGTTTGACCAGCCCCATACAGAAATGCGTAGAATGGAGTCATTTGTAACAAAGAAGCTCTGTATACAAATGAAATAGTAGCACTAGTGACAAGACCAGAAGTACACGGTGTTAACATTCCCATGAAAATTATAAGCAGAGGAAAAAATCTACAAAAAATACAATAAATAGAAGTTCATTTATTTTTGTATTTTATTATATTGCATTTAAAATACCGTCCAACCCGATGCTTCCTCAAAGTCCCAAATGCAATTAATGCTCCAATGCAGTGGATTAGCAGGGAAGAAAAGAAAGCCCAAAGGAAGATATGGTACCAGATTTCTGAAAGAGATAGTTTTAAATCTGTTAGTTTAAGCTTTATTTATTCGTATTTATTATTTTCTATGATCCAATTAGATAAATTACCAATAAAAGTGTTGAGAGGGGCAGACGGGTTAAACCAGATGACATTTGCTACGGATTCCAATTCAGCCATTTGAAATTAAAACTTTAATTAGTTGTAATTTGTGAAATCAAAACTAAACTAAACAAAACTAAAATTTTTTGTTAGTTTTGATTTCAGTTGTCTTTGAAATGTAAAATAAAGCCGCGGCCGTCTGTTGAGAACTTTTGACATAGTAAACTTAACCAAAAACCAAAGAAAAGTTGTCATTCAATAGAAAATCAGAGGAATATACCAATTAATTGGTAAAGATCTCAAATTTCTGTCAATAATTAATTAAAAAGTATAATACACTCATTAGAAATGATGATTAGATAAATTAAGTTTAATTTTGATTTTATACTTTTACAAATTTGGTTTAATTTAATTTTAATTTTGTGTAATTTTTAAAATTCTTCTAATTAGCTTCATTAACGAGGGTTTTCATGAGGTGACCTTAAGTTGGACATTGATTATCAATTGGTCCCCTTAATTTTTAGTTTGTTTAGAAATTCCTGTTGCTGAAATATCTCCGGCTCCTGCATAGTTAATTTTGGATTTAGTTTTTGGTTTCAACATCTTTTTAGTATCTTTAATCAATTCTTGAATTATTTTCGTATCCTGTGCAACAATCCAATTACTTTCCAATCTTCCAGCTCTTTGCTTTAAATCTTGAAGATTTCCTTCAGCTTTCTTTAATCGTTCATTAGCTTTAAGAGCCTTGATTTCTGCTCGCTTTGTTTTACGTTCAGCACGTTTTAGTTCTTTATCCATACCAGAAACACACTATTAAATTTAAAAAAAAATTATTAATTTTAAATAATATTCTTTCGTATTCATTCCATTTATACTTGATCTCTTGGCATCTTATTCAAAGCATTCTTCATTTTTTCTTCAATTGTAAACAAGCGATCACAAAGGTCACGAGTTTGCTCACGTAATTCTCTGTTGAATGCTTTTAGACATCTTAGCTCTCTTTCGTCCATAAGGGTACATTTTTCAGAAGGTAGAAAATCAACGGATGTTTGATTTGCAAGAATTACTTGAAATTTGCAGCAGGGACATTCTACACCTGAACGTTTCATTTCACTGAAACAACAAAAATATATTGAAGGATTTTTTTTGAAAATTATTTAAAATTAACTTACGTTCTAAAAACACGCATATAATTCATGATACATTTCTTGTGAAAGATGTGACCACATCGTGAAGCAACAATTGGATTTGGGTCAGGATTGGCTGAAGTGAATACTTTTACTGGAGTTTTGAAGCAGAGCTGGAAATCTTTAGGGTGTCTTGGTTGAAGAGCGGTTGAATATATGTATCTTTGTTTTACTTTTTTTCCATCAGGATTCGTTTGATACATTGGATCTTGACAGATTGGACAGATAATTTTCATCATCTTGATAAGAATTGAAATCACTAAATTGAAAAGATGCCTCAAAGAAATTTTTAAAAAAGGATTTATGATTTAGATTTAGTCTAAATTTTAATTTTGCTAATGTGAAAAAAGCTAAGCTCTGCAGAAAAATGACTTTATGTTCATAAAACATTTCAGGTAACATTGGTTGTCATGACGCTTTGGCAATTGTGATTTTTAAAATATTTAATTATTCATTATCATCATATAAGTCTTATTAATGATCCTATAGTGTAATCGGGAAACTTTTTATACCTATCGACACTTTAAGGGTTGACCCCTTCCTGTAGTCTATTTTGGTTGAATTTCTTCCTGTGAATGCTTATTATTTAGTCTGAAATCAGATGTGCATGTCTAAAAATCATCATGCATCAGCAGCAGCATCAAGTCTCTTTAATCATTGAGAGAAGTTCTCAGCAGGTAAGATTTCGGTAATCATTTTAACTTACAGAGATGAATTTCATCTTTCTTCAGTTCACTTTTGTACCTCTTGGATTTTACACCTTTTGTGAGCTCCATTCTTTAAGTTTTCACTAATGATTTGATATTATTTTAAATTATTAAGATTAACAATAATTTATTATGGAAATGGGAAAAGTTTATTCCATTTGTCTATTTTTTATTGTTTCAATTTCACAAAATCCACCAAATGTTGGAGGATTTGAAGAGAAATCAGTGATGCCCAATCCACGAGAGGATTTATTTTCGTCAACGTCAAAACTTGAGGATATGGTAGAAAATGAACTGCAAATTGTTGATCTGCTGGATACATTTGCAGATTATATTAAAGAAAGAGCTCAAACTATTAAATCGTAAGAATAAAAAATAATTTAAAAAAAAATTTAATTTTATAATTTTCATTTCAAAGATACGTTGAAGAACAGAAAGGACTTTTAATGAATGGTAAAACAAGTAAAAACATAGTGGCTCATCCAGTAGATGCATATTTACTTGTTCGACGACTTACTGCAGATTGGGAAGATGTACATGCAGCATTGAATGGTATATCAAACTATAGTCAAGGTATGTAAACCTAAAATCAATCTTTTAGTTTATTTCCTGACTAAGTTAATGATAGGCATAAAAATTAAGTATCCAATAAAATAGAAACTCTGGTAATATTAAAATCCAATATTTTGGATGAATTCCAGAAAAAGAAAATTAGTGGACTTATGCGGTATTATTCTTTTAGAGCGTCAGTTTATATGACTAACATCAACATATAAAAAGTTTTGAATAGAAACTCCGGCGATAAATGCATATAATTAGTCAAGGTTGAAATATGATGGTTTGATTTTTTTAAAAATAAGTATTACGTTAAACTGATCTACTAAATTACATAACACTGTACTCACACCTAGTTGATTTTTCACACTTTGTAGATCCCAAAGAGATTAGTTTAACTGAACTTTTGAGAGCGCAGAATTCATATGGCTATTCAACATAAATATAGGCTAATTTAAAACTATTTAATATCATTTACAGTTATAAATTATTTGTTTACTTAATCAGTTTTGAAATACATAAAATAAAGTATCCAAAGAAAATTATATACCAAAACTAATTTAAACGCAAAATTAAACATTTGCAATATATGATTTTCATAATTTTCTCGTTCAATGTAAGACGTTTTTAGGCTTCATTGAATCAATGACAATGTGACAACGGCATAAATTTAGTTCAATTGAATGATAACTTATCATTGGTAACTTATGATTTAAAAGAGTTCTTATAACAATGCAAATGATTTACGGCAGTTGACCAACTTTTTATATGAAAAGATGTTCTAAATTGTGAAGACAGTTTCAGTTTTCCTATTTGTAATTTGATCGCATTGCTAATTCTTTTCTGGTATATTTATAATTGGGTGGATGAAAAATTTGGAAAAGGATGGGTGGTTACACTGTGCTACTTTTAAATATCACATTAATGATATTGACAGAAAGATGCCATGCTCATCTTTAAGTATAATCAATCAATTGTCAATTTTTTCAACAAACCATGTAATTAGCTAAAGACTCAATTGAAAGTAAAACTGCTTCTCATACAAAAATTTTTTTAGCTTTTTTTTGCAAAATTTTATAATCTAATAACGTTATTTTTCGTGAAATAGATAAAAATATTTCATTTTGTTCAAAACCCTTACTCGTTGATATGATTTTTTTTCATAGATTTAGTTAATGTATATTCGAATTAATATAAAAATATTAAATTATCAAGAAATCTATTATTAAAATCTGCAAATTAAATTAAATTTTTCATGCACTTATATTTCTAAAAACTCTCCCTTTCCTTTGCATTTTAAATAAATAAAATGAGAGTCTGAAAATCATACAAAAGAATCCGACTTGTTAAAAGTATAAGTAAGTAAGCGTGAATCTTATTTTTTGACAACTATAAAAATTAAATTTGAGAAGAAAGTCATTACTAAAATAGACATGTGAAGAAGAGTGTTAAACTTTCTCGTCATTGTCATGCAGGGCGTCGTCACGTACTTAAACACATCCTTAAAATCAACATACGACATACGAGTACGACACTATGCAACAATGGTGCTTAATCTCCCACCTAGATCATCATCATCATCTAACATTATTTATTATTTGAGCAAATTTGTCAGTCAATGAATGGTCAAGTGGAATATATAATTCCACTCAGATGTATTAATAATTCTAATCAATCACACAATGAATAAAATGAATCACTCTATGAGCTGACCAATTTTTAGAGATTTTAAAGTTAAAGTAAGATAAAGATCAACGTCTCAAATCGTCAAAACGGTGCTTTAAATGAATTTATATGATTACCTTGTCTCTCAAATGAATCTAAGATTCTCATCGTTATAAGACAATTTTTTTATTCAATTTCAGGCGTCTTTTCATGGGTTGATTCCTACCGTGAAGGAAACAATTTCCCAAGACTTGAAGATTTAAACGGTGCAGCTCAGGCTATTGTCCGTTTGCAAGACACTTATAAACTAAAGATTAATTCATTTTCATCTGGGAGTATAAAAGTGCCAAAAGAAATGACTTCTCATGGAAAAGGTGGGTGATTATTAAAATTACTTTTATTCTTCTTATTCTTTCGCTTCATTATCTTTTATTATTATCCATCTTTCAGCGTTCAGTTATAACTACAGTTTAAAATTTTGATGTGATAATTTCATAAATTCAAATTATGGATGCAGCCAAATACGAAACACATAAAAATTAATTGATTAACGAATGCTTGACAGTATAATAAGCAGAAGCCTTAGCATAATTACATGCGTATAAACTATTGTTTATTGTATTACATACAAACATCATTATTGATGGGGATAATCTTTTTACAGCATGCAGCAGTTAAGTAGTAGGATACATTAAAAGGACAGAGCGGAAATGTCTAGCTCGTGATATTAGAAGTGTAGAAATAAATTATTTTCCTGATTTGTGAAGAGACCATACCGAATTCCAAAAGTTTCACTTTCGCAAAAATTCACAAATGGATTCCTCACGTTCTTGATGTTCCTATTTATTACGCGTGATTGAAAACCATCAGCCTCATCGTTTTCCTATTATATTTTTATTATGCAATTTTTACTACGGTATATTTAGTTTGAAAACAAAAGCTTTTTAGTATAATAACTAAGCAATTTCATGAAAAACAATCCTTTTATACTTAAAATATCCCTTCACTTAATTAATAATACCATTCGAGGTAAATCTAAAGTATCAATTCTTCAAGCTTTTCACTCTCTTATTTTTCAGATGAAGGATTTTAATAAGTATAAAAGGTGATCATGAAAAAAGACTTGAACAAAATAATTATTGCTAACAATTAAGCATGATGTCCTTAATGACTCTTTTTGTTTATCATTATCGCTCGTGTTGTATATATAAATAAGTGATACAGAAAAATTCGTGTGGTATATTGTTGAGTGAGGGTGTTTACTGTTATGTTCAACAGAGGAAGACGAGTTAAATACGTGTTACCCAGACCTAAATTACCACTTTTAAATGAATGTTTTTAACCTTCATAGTAATCTTCTATGCCAGAAAGAATAAAACTTCTGTGAAAATTATTCTCAGATTAAGACATTATTATCCTTCCCTAAATCTAAACTATCTCAATGCACATTTTGGATGAAAAGTAAACATTTTTTATGCACTGAACGATGGCGACCCATGTCGATGGACCAAATGATAAACTTAAGATGAACATTTCCTTTTAAAAATATCATCGTAATGTTGAATGGACTTATAACGTCAACAGAGCTGAACCCCTTTTTGCGATATTGCATTTTGCACCACGTAATGTTTAATCTCACTGATAGTCAACACTTATATAAGCTTTTCAGAAAAATTTGACAATTTGACATACAAGTTTTTAAAAGTATTTAATTATTATTATTAGAATTTACTGGAAGCCATGGACTCACAGCTCGAGATATGTTATTTCTTGGAAAACATGCATTTTCCCAAGGATTATATCACCGAGCAATCGAATGGTTGAGAACTGCAAAGGAATTAGCATCTCAAGACCAGAATTCTACAGGAATATTGGACGAAATTATACCATCGCTTAGATCTGCTATTGAAGTAGTAAGTACAACGTGTTTAATTTGTGTTTATAATACAATTGGTATGTATTAAATAATATATCAGAAGTCAGAATAATGAGTCTTTAGTGTCATGAGCTTGCAAAACATCTCATCGCACATTCACTTAAAGTGGCACTATAATATACTTAAGCTGACAAAAAGATTTTACAAAAAGATGTGGAAAGGGAAACCCAAGGAAATTCGGTATAGGATCAATAATTTTCTTTTACACCTATCCCATTAAAATATGATTTGTGAGTCCCAATTTTATATTTTGGGTGTGAAAACCTGACGTACGCATAATGTACTTATTATTGCTTATGAAAAATTGACATAAATAAATTCGCATCTACGGTAGTAAAAGTTGAATTATAGCACAAAATCCAAGAGAAACTTCTGCTTTTCTAAAGTGCAACTAAATGTAATTTTCTGTTTCAAAATTCTTTGAACTTTAGCTTTAGTACACATAATTCATACAAGATATATTTATTTAGTATGTTGAACATTTTGATTATTTTAGTATAATATATTTTGTAATATTTGTACAAGAATTAATAATTTTTATGTTAATAACAATTCTGATGTTTTTGATAGCATGATGACATTTTAGAACGCCAAGGTCCACGCGGTGTTGCCTGGAAAACAAATCCAGTACCCATAAATCCAGTGTTAGCAAAAAACGATAAATACAAGCAATCAATGAGAAATGGTTTCGTGCCAAAACTCTATCAGCGTCAAACTGAAGATGAAGAAACTGAGCATTATGTTCGATTGTGTCGTGGAGAAAAATTAAGAGTAAAGAATTAAAAAATATAAATGAAAAGTATAATATTAATTATTCGTTTTTATTTTTAGGGGGTAGAAATTGAAAGCAATCTCAGATGCAGGATAGGAACTAATGGATCTCCATATTTAAAAATTTCACCATTAAAAGTGAAACATTTAAATTCATTTTAGTGACAAAATGATAATTTAACTTAATTTTTTTTTATATTTAAAGATCGAAGAGCAATCAAAAGACCCTTATGTCGTTCTAATTCATGATTTTGTGACTAATGCTCAAGCGGACCATTTAATTAATTTGGGCAGACCAAAAGTAAGTTCAATTTTATAAAATGAGGCTATTAAACTTTAATTGCAGCAGGATCAACTTTCAGTTACTTCGGTCTAGACACAGGCATCACTCTGATGAAAAACAAGACATCGTTAGCCATAAAAGAATTAGTCAAAAGTTGGTAGTATTTTAAATTTTACTTGCACAAGAATGTTTTTAAAAAAATGTGAATATAAATGCTGAAAATTGTACATAAGTCAACCCCAATCTCCAATAAACGTACATAAATTCAGGATTTAGGTTATGGTATTTCGCGCTAAAGCACATTATAGGAACTATAGTTCAGTTATGTTTAATGGAGATTAGAGCTTTCATAACTGCTTTATTTTATTTCAGCTTCGTACCTCTATGCACGGAACAAAGAATGGCACTTTTATCAAAAGCAATATTCGAACAAGCAAGAAGTGAGCACTTTTCGATAACTATTTAAAGTCAAACGCACCTTTAACATAAGAAGCTCATTGAGCAGAATCAATATATTTTTTTTTATATGAAATATTCCAGTGCTTGGATTAAAGACAATGAAGATCCATTTATGAAAATACTCACAAATAGAGTTCAACTAGTCACAGGACTAAAGGCATCTCAACCGAAAGAAGCTGAAGATTATCAGGTTATATTTTACAAAAAATTATAAGTAATTATGTTTGACTTATTCTTAATATTTAGATTGCAAATTATGGACTTGGGGGATTATACGTCCCGCACACCGATCACTTATTCACACTTCCAAACCCAGAAGTAACACCGTGGGAACACTTCGTTGGAGATAGGATCGCAACACTTATGATATATGTAACTATTTTAAAAATCTGTACACAAAATATATATAATTACAAAATAATTTTTTAAATTGACAGTTAACAAATGTTGAAGGTGGTGCAACCGTATTTCCACGATCTGGAATTACTCTATGGCCTAAAAAAGGTTCGTCAAAGCAAATTTAATTGTTTATAAAAATATAAAGAAAATGTTCTCTAAAAAACAACTTTTTATCGTTTCTTTTGTAATGAGATAATAGAATTATTGTCTTTTCTTCAGGTGCAGCAGCATTTTGGTGGAACTTGGATCGATCTGGAACAGGGGATGAAAACACGCGTCATGGAGCTTGTCCAGTCCTTTTCGGTGATAAATGGGTGTCAAATAAATGGATTAGACATAATGAACAATTCTTAACCGCATCGTGTGGTCTTCATAATTTGGGAAAATTCCAACGACCATAAAAATTTAAAGGATTACCAAAAACTCCATATCATTGTGATATTTAATTAATTTTTATAAATTTATTTTTTCTTCCTCTTTGTTACACTTTTAAGTGTGAAATTGCAAAATGTAATTGGATATGTTACCACCTTGTGAATGCATAGAAATATAATTTATTAGATGTGACCTTAATGTAATTTGAGTTGCTCTGCTTCTTGTAATTAATAATTATATTTAGTTTGGAATTCCAAATTGAACAATGAGAAAAACCAATGACGTTGAGGCTTTCTTACACAAAACAGTCAAGAGCGTTTGTTGAGTTGACAAAAATACGATATAAACCTAAAGTTATTCCATTTGCTTTAAAATTAATCCAAGATTAATAAATTATTGGTAAAAAGCTAAACTTTTTCATAATTAATTACAAAGAAAATAAGGAAGAGCTATTTTTATAAAATATTGTTTATTTATTATTAGTTTTTTTTAAATGAATGGTAAAAAGTACTATAAAATAAATTTTCCATTTTAACGTATACTCTGTAGTTCTGAAAAATTAAATTAAATAAACCATTTTTATGCTTTATTTTCTTCTGAAAAATTTTGAAAACGTAATAGGTCGTGGAAAATTTTTTAAAGAAATTCTTTACGAAAATAAGTTAATCCTATTTTGGGATCTTTTAGGCTGTGATTTCTGTGAAATGAGTATCAGGTGTGAGGTCGAGAACACCATTAACCATAAACCGTATGTGACGCAGTACGAACGAAGTCATGGAAAAGTATATATTTTTGGAGCTCTGAAAAATACACTTTTGAGCTATGTAAGGAAGGGATCGAAGTTCTCAGTGTGTTGAAACATGTGGATACTTCAACGGTAGAAGCTAAGGCGCTGAAGCAAATATTAAACCTTAGTTCCTTACCCAAGTCACAGATGGATATAAAATGGATAACCAACTTATATACAAATCAAAATTGTAAAATTCTAACTTAACTGAAATTTGGAAGTCACTTCATAATCGAATGGAAAATTAAATTTCTTCATTAATAACATTATTAACTTAATAACGCTAATAAAAACTTTAGTTATTCCTATATTCGTTTATACTTTCATGAGGAAAAACGCATCGACGAATGTGAACTGAGTACAGTTTCTTTCTATTATCCTGTGAAAATTGCTGTAAATCCTCGAAAAGAATGCGCTTATATCTCTAAATGACAAAAAACTATTTGAGTAAATCTACTATAACGTGGTTTAAAAATCATGAATAAATACAAATATTATTTTTTAAAAACAATCTGAATTTAAATAAATTTTTTGTTAAAGAAATAGTATTTTTAAATATATGAATTTAGTAACTTTTAACAAGTTTCCCACAGAAGCCATTTAGTTGAATCGGCATTTTAGAAGGATTTTTTTTTAAATTAAAAAAAATAGTAAGAGGAATATTGCGTTTGGAATTAAATTGTTATGATGGCTTTTTAGGCGTATTTTTGGTAAATTTGGTGGGTATGGGTATGGGATCTACAGACAAACAATAGGATAGGGTGAGCGTTGCACTCGTAGTGCGTTGAGCCTTTCAAGACCAGAATGGCAGGATTTGGTTCTCCTCGAAACGAGTGATTGTGATTTCGAGAATTCAGCTCTCGCGTTGTCAGAAAGTTGTTGGGGCTTGGGGTCGACACATCGAATATCTGAAGTCTCTAACCAAAACCGTTTCTTTAAGATCATTTCTTCAAGTAGAAATTTCTCTTTAAGTGGATTTGTTTAGAAGAGTTTTAGTGAATTTTAACTTCAGCATCAATATTTCTACCTATATTACCACCACTGTAGAAACGGCATAAGAAAAATACAAATAAATATACACCCCAAGCACCAACTAAATTCTCATTGAATTATTTTAGAATATATCTTTTAGTATTGTAGTAATTTTAGAATTTAAATTAAGTTAGAAAACCAAGCTTGAGTTGGAATTTTTAGAAAAGTTATGTCAACTTTGGCCGGACCCACGGCTCCAATGATGGGCCATCATCCCCATGCTCACCATCATTCCCACCATCAGCAAGTACTTGCTGCTGCCTACTTTCACAACAATAGTGGAAATCCACCCCCATCACAAGGTCCTTCTGCTCCATCTCAAGCTCACGGATCTTCGGGTTCTAATCAAAATTCTAATAGTAGCAGTGTGATTAAAAGTGTTTCTGGTACTGGAATGTTGGGATCATTTCATGGAAGTAACGGAACTGCCAGTGTATCTAGTGTGAACAACAATGGGAATCCAAATAGCGGTTCAGAAAGCTCTTCACCCATTGATATACAACCGGATAGACCAATTGGATATGGAGCCTTTGGTGTTGTATGGTAAGCTAAAATTCTATCATTTTCCAGAACTTCTTCTCCAGTAATATTTATTATCGTATTACTCAAATATCACGTTTCTAAATTTTCCGTTGGCCTTGTATTCTAATTTTCTTGAAAATCTTCCTTACAGATAAAACGCATTAAAAATCCCAGTTTCAGGGAATATTACGCATTTTACTTTATTTTTAATAATTTTTCCTTTCATATTGAAAATTTTATATATTACATATACGTACATATAAGTACAATTGGATTATTATTGGTTGGATGAATTTTTAAAACGTGGGATATTAAAAGTATGGTTTCTCCAATTAAGTAACCCACATAAGGGTTATTAGTTGCGCGCGCAGAAAATATTTTCTATGTGTGAGTTTATATTCTTTAACCTTGGAATAAATCATTCATTACACAATTCATGAATAATCAAAGCGCTGTTATTATTTTCCAATGCCATTATACTGAAGTCCAGTTCTAAAAAACTTCATTCACCATAAAGTGAAAGCCAGTTCCTTGTTTGACGTCAATATTAACTGTATGGCAGTATCATATCCCGAAATGTTACTTGATTAGTTATTTAGTTTTTATTAAGAAATTTACGTCAAGAGGCATCAAAATACACACATGTGAACTTTGTCTTGAGAGTTTAATAATTACGGATGCACCGTGGTTTGATGATGTGGGTATGGATTTTTATGAAATTAGATTAGAGGGACCGATATAATTCTTGGAAGACTCAAGTACATGAAAACCATTAAGTATTAATGGTGCCTTTGTGTGGTTAATGGGAAGATAATATTCAATACTTATTGGAAATCCATATAATTTCTCCGATTCCTTGGATATGGACGTAGAATACACAAAATATAAAATAAAATTGAGGTCATGGTATATAAAAAGCAGAAGGTCAATAGCAAATATTATAAATTCAAAATCAAAATGACTAAGTAACTTATTATAACACCAATGTTTAAAAATTTATTTTCTAAGGATTTAAGGGTATGTTCTTTTTTAAAAAAAATGACATAAAGGCCTTTGTTTAAGAATTCCTTTGTTTCTGAACGTACATGAATCATGACGTCAGTAGTTGAAATTCTTAGGTTCTTCTGGAATCCAGTCATAGCAGTTCCCAGGTTACTTTTCCACCTGCTTTTGTATCTAAGTTGTACCTGACTAATAACGACTTACATCACTCTGTGGGAACTCATAGATGCGTAGCCAGGGCATATGTATAGTTTTGGCAATTGGCTTCATGGATCGTTGTCTCTTTAGTCATCTTCCCATGGATTCCATCTCTATTGGCTCATTCACCTACGAACAAAAAAAATCACGGATCCTTTTCCATATATTTCTTTTGGATCTAAAAATCCTTTGCCAAATTTCACATTATCCAGATGTAAATTTTCTGAGTAGGAACCAAATCAGTCATCCAACGACAAATAGCAAAGACCTTATAAAAATTTGCCATTTTAAAACATCTTGAAATGATTAGTATGCTTGTTTTTCATTTTTATTTTACTTTGTTCAAATTCATTCAACTCATTTTGTAAGTTGGAGAGTTCATTGAGATTGACTGGAACAGTAGTAGTGGTTGTGATCGTGGTGGGGCTTAGATCAGAGTTCGTTGAGCGAATGAAAGAAAAACCTTTGCCAAATTTTCTTTGATCCAAATCGTGTTCTAGGTTGTACTGGACATGTAATTTTATAATGTTTGTGTTTTTTCTTTGAATTTTCTTTAGAAATGGATTAGAAATCTTTACCTATTCTCAGGTATATTTAATGTGTTCCTTAATAAAATGAGGGCAGTAGCAACCAATTCTTTAATAATAAGAGGATAGAAAGGCAGATGTGTATATGATTTTTTACAAGTTTTGAAGATGAGACGAAGGAAATGGAATGGAAGCTAGGGATATTTTCAGAATTCAGAGAGACGAGGCAGATGTAAAACGACAGACACACACAGGATAGATTTTCCTTTACAGGCAAGCCCCCTCCAATATCCGAATCTCTAACAGCAGACTCCGAAAGTTTCCTTTTTCCTTAAAATCATACACCCTCCTCCTGGAAACTTAAGTCTACTATTGATCCGTCTATCCTAGTATTATTATTGGAAGGGAAGAATGGTCTTCTAAGGATATGTTCTTAAAAATCCTTAAGGAAGGTCCTTGGACCTAAGATTTAAAGGTTCAATCCAAGTCCTTTACATTATATTACTCCTTTAAGAGTTTTTGAGATAATGAGGCAGATGTAAGATTCTTCTGGATCCGTCCGGACATATGGGATGGGAATGGGATAGAAAAAGAAAAATATCTTGTTGAATGTATTGCCTCGTGCAGCTATTCTCCTCCTGGATGATTATAATCACCAGAAATCAGTATAATACCTGAGGGTCTCTTCAGAACATGCGTCTAAGACAGGTGGTCATCGAGAGCTTTTGTCTTCTTAACTTGTTAAATATTTTTACAAATTCTTAAGAAGTTAATAATTATTGGAAAAATTTAGAAGTGTAAAGAAAGAGCATGAGTAAAATAATTTCATTTTAGTATCATTGACCTCTCTTTTCACATAATACTAACTTTCTGTCTCTTCATTCTTTGACCTCATCCTCATCTTCTCTGTGAAACAAACTTTCTACGAGTTTCCCTTTATTAAGATCTAGAACAAGCAGGCGTCGATACCTCAGACATAAAATTTTGATAGCATGAGGCGTGAAATTATATCATACGTATCAGTTGATTAATAAGTCCTTGGAACAAAAGGAAATATGGAAGAACTTTAGAAAAGCGTGCATTACAATACCGTGTGTTTGGATTTAAAGTATGAGATTATAAAGTTCTCCACCACAGGATAAAAAACTTTCACACCTAAATATAAATAAGGGAGATCTCATATCATTATTTGCAGTTGCTTCCGCTCTTCACTTCATTATTATCATCATCTATTTTGTTTTATAATCCATATACATTAATAGCTAACAAAATACTTTTTTTCCCATTCACACGACGATGAATTACAAGAACAATAATTTCGAGTTTACTCACTTTCAATTTTAACAACGAAAAGTAAAAATTAAACTAGACTATATTTGAAAGTTGAAAGTTATTCTTTCCCTTTTTTCGCAACATAAACTTTCAAAAGGGTATTGTACTCTTCATGATTATTTGTCTCTGTGTTATGTGAATGAAAGATTTAAGTCGACAGGAAATCAGTATTCATACACCTACTACTATAATTTTAACATCATCATAACATGCTAAAGTTAATACTTAAAGTTACTAAACTAAACCTGGTCGTGGTTAAATATAAAGAAATAGAAAGGAAATGATCTTAATAACAAGAAAATGGGAAAGTTGTATTATGTGAGATAATGATTAGAAATCCATTTCTGTATCCCATCATTACAAGATACAAGCAATAAAAGGTTATCAAATCAAGGAAGAATTTTCGCAATAGTCAAATGAATAATTGGAATAGGAAGGATCCCAACAACCCAATTTGCACCTCTGAGGTTAATTCTATTGTTAAATACCTTCAAAAAATGTTTTTTCATTAATGCATGACCCTTTGTGACAGCCATGCGTGTATTACTATAAGGAAACTGTAGCTCTAATTTGTTCAAATCGTAGGTTAACAGACAGAGGTTGTTGTTTGTTTGCTTGTGCTTTTTGTGAATTTAATATTTTATAGAATGATGCAACTAAAATGGGTAAATCAAGGTTACTCAAGGCCAAAATAAATACCCTTATTCCCTCTTCCTTCAATCTTTAAAATCCATACTTCATTGTGTCAATTTATAACACTCCATTTTAAGCTCCTTCCTTTAAATTCTTCAAATTCTTCATAGAATCATCACCTCATTTTTATTCAGGTTTAAAGTAGAAATTGTGAAAAAAAGAATGAGGAGCTCATTAAAAGGTGGCCTTATGAGGAAAGAATTCATTACAGTAAAAAAAATAAATATAATCAAAATTTTGAATTCATAGGCTTCTGATTTTGATTTCCATTGATTAAAGTAAAGGATTTGTTTTATTATAATTTCGAAGGTAAAATAAGAAGGGTAACCTTAATAAAGGAGTTATGTTTTCACCTTCAGTTTATAATGTAATTTAAATTGTGAGGATATAAGTAGTATACTAACTTAAGTTTGTAATCATGTCATGTCATTTTGACCCCCATTAATTCTCATTCTTCTTTACTATTTTCACTATAACTTCGTCATCTAGCTTCTTTTCTTCATCTTTAATTTTCATCTTTTAAAGGAAGAATAAAAGAAAGATGAGGGGATTTTAAGTACCGAAGTCTAAAGGAACTTTTAAGACACGTGGGGAAATCTTCATCTTCTTTTGTCTTATAAACAGGGATTCTTCAACTTTAGGTTTATTTTCTGTCTACACGCCGACGCATGGGATGCAATGCAGGATTCCTTATACAGAAAACAAAGGAAATGACCACCATAGTTTCTTTCTTGTACACACATTTAACCATTAGATGCAGTGTACTAAACTTTATAACTTGAGTCCTTGTAGGTGAATTTTTGGTTGAGGTCGATTTACCTTGTTGTCAACAACAAGAACTCTAAGGTTGAAGCCGAAGGATTTATTTTTCTTCCTTTCATTGTTGTTACCTGGAGGAAGGATTGTTGGTAGAAAAGGCCTCACTGCCTGGATATTCTTCTTTGAGAATAAAAATTCTTCTTCCCTATTTTCCTTTGTTCTCTAGTTGATGTTGTCCTTTTAAAAATATGTACCTTAGGTACTTATCTCATTTCTTGCCCTCAAGCCAAGACCTATTTCCAAGTTTTTGTTGTGTCTGTGTCTGATCCTTGGTTTTCCAACCAATTCCAGATGAAATGAAGGATTCTTTAAGAAGTACTGCGGGAGGACTCTAAAATTATGGTGTCCAGAACATTTCGTGCTTCTAATTTCCTTTAACAACTTTAAAATAGGGTGAAATATATAAAAGGAAATTTTTTTTATGCTATATGCTTTCTATAACCTTGGAGAAATTGGCATGTTTCATTTTATATATTTCTCAAGAAGAATAATTTAATTCTACCAATCAAGCTTTTCCAGAATTCTCCTATTTTATCACGAAAAAGAAACTTTGAATTCAAAGAAACGAGATTCGGGCTCTTGATGGAAGTTTTTGGCACTCTACCCAAAAAAATAGGAAGTTTTCGTAACATCTTTATGAATTTGACGGAAAACTTAATAAGTACAAGAACTTGAGAAGGCTGAGTAATATAACAAAAACGGGATATGCATTTTTTCACTACGTGTGAATTCCTGAAATCTTCACTTGTGGTGATGTTGGAGAAAATATCTTTTTTTTGTTAAGTATAATCAGTTATATTTGTCATTGCACTAAAATTAACTTTTGGAATTCGGAAGATCAAGTTTTGAAGAGAGAAAAAAATTCACACTCCACGTGTCGTCAACTCCATCATTCCTAGTTCCTATCCTGTTTAAAAACATAATTCTTGATTTGATGTTAAATAAGAATTT
The DNA here is from genome assembly GCA_034699725.1 of Friesea truncata. Lineage (NCBI taxonomy): Eukaryota > Metazoa > Arthropoda > Collembola > Poduromorpha > Neanuridae > Friesea > Friesea truncata. Next base: position 17,922 of record JAQGCN010000570.1, read on the forward strand.
TTATCATGTATAATTCGGGAAGTTAATTAGGAGTTTTCATTAAAATCACCAACTGCTATTCCATGCATGCACCGACGATTAAATTAAATTCAAGGTGATTCCTTCCTTAATTGTTTTTATTTGATACCACACTATAATGTGGAGTTAGGTAGGTATTTGGTAAAAATAATATTATTAAAAAAAGTAAGGATTTCCTGGAGAGTAAAGCGGAAGTGATACACTGCGAAACGAAACTCATTAAACATAAAATTCTTTCGTTGCGGTTGAACTTTACAATGACCTCTTTTTCAAGATGCGAATGATCTTCTCTGATTATATTTAAGCCGTGACACCTCCGCCTCCTTCAACGAATAACTGCATGTATAAAGTCCTCTGCCAAAACTGGTGTTATCCTTAAAGTAAAGCAATGTGCA
>JAQGCN010000571.1:0-18313 GCA_034699725.1 Friesea truncata
AATAATTGTGCCAAGTTTTACTCTTAAAGTAATTACGTTAAAACTTAAAATTGCTCTCGTCTGTCTTGTTTTAAGGGGTTCACATTTACTTTGCATCTGCAACTTTTTTCTCTTGGTTAAGAGAAAGCACAAGAAACTGCACTTTCTTCATTGTTACTCACTCACATTTCACTTCCATCACTGTTTCAATTCAAAAGTTTAGTCTTAGTATAGAAAGAAGAATTGGATGTTTTTAAGGAATCTAGATTTGATTTTAAGGTCAAATTAAATTAATATGGAGGAAATAAAACAAAATAATTTAACTAAGTCAACCAATATTTGTTTGTGCTATCAAAGGGGCTGGTTGGGAGAATTATTTTGAAGGTACCTAAAAATTCCAACCAATCCAAAATGGTTCCACGACGTGGAATTACTGGATTGGTCAAAAAATTAAGGACTTTATTCTGATGGGTTCGAATTTGAAAATAGGAGTTGCGCAATGCATTTGCAGCTTCCTGATTGGCTCTCGCATTTTCTGAATAAAAGCAATGAGTCCACTTCCTTTGTTTTTCATTAAAAAATGAAAAATGAAGCTTTAGTTCAATCGCTGAAGTCCCAAGTGAAAAATCTCAATTAAAATTTTTTATAAGTATTGTTTCTAATTTCTACTTTGGATATTGTTTTCCCCATGGATAAAAATACAGGAGTAAAAGATATTCCCAACAGTCAAATCAATCGAAATGAAATACAATTAACAAGTGTTTCTCCCAATCATAAATCCAAGGATACAACTAATAATTCAAAACCTGAAGTTGAGCAACGAATACAATCTCTATTAAGCTGGTATCGCTTCTACGGTTTGGACCACCCTTGGCTGAAAACTGCTCCAACACCAATCCCAAACAAACTAAATCAAAGGATGGAAGGACCCCTCTCTCCATTCGTCGTAGAATTTCATCGCAAGATGAAGACTTACAAAATTCCAAAGCTAAGAACGCGCAATGATGTCCAGGAGGCTAAGAACCTTGAAACTGATGAAGTTATGGATTTCAGCGTAAGCTCCCCACCATATGACTTCTTTTCACCACCAACTTCAGCATCCGTTACTCCGAAGTGGTTCCCGACATTTGAGGGTTATGCAGGAGAAGCTGAAGATATCCTGACGTTGCATTCGGAAGTAGAAGACAAATTGGATGAAGAAATAATGTAAGAATTTTTTTTAAAACAAATCGCTAATCGTTTTACTACTAAATTCTCCTTCTCTTGTTTTTTCCAGGTTTTTCTGCGGAATGGCGTAACTGCTTAAGGACAGGCTTTTGATTATTCTGTTGGAAATACGAATGGCTTACACCAGACAGAAGTATATGAAGTTTTCTGCGGAATTTTAGAGGCAAGTTACTCAAAACAACATTGTTGACCCATATATAACAAATTGACCCTTTTGTTTTGTTTTGTTGCAGGACTTTACATTAACTGGTTCAAGGAGGTTCATCTAAGCCAATCAACTGGAACCCTCAGCGCCATTAATGAAGGCGGTTAGTCCATTTTCTGTGGAATTTTAGAGGTAAGGTAAAGAACATTATTGACCCCTATACAACTATTGACCTTTTTGCTCTGTTTCCTTGCAGGATTTCATACTAACTGGTTCTAGGAGGTGCAACTAAGCCAATCAATTGGAATCCTTCAACCAACTGGACGAAGCCTTTGTACTTGACTAACTTCCTGCGGCCTTTTGTGAAGGAAGTTTAGTACATATTCCATGGAGAAATTAATTGCGTAGTATATTGGATTTGTGTTTATTTATTTTATTAATATTTTTTTATTTTTGTAAAATTAATTGTACAGGAATTAATTTCGCGTGTCTGTAGTGGATGCGTGTTATTATTTTCTAATTTTTTTTAAAGAAATCAATTTCGCATGTATTTTATATAAGATTAATTTTTGTCAATAAACGTTGATGAAACCAGTACAAAATTTGGTTAAGTATTTTTTATTCTGGATCGAGCTGAAATTATATTCATAAGCATTTTATAGTAAGGTTTGCATACTTATTATTTTTTAAACTGGAAAGCAGCAGCAATTTCTCCTTTGTTACTCCACTTTTGTCAATTCAATGCTAATCTTTGATTTCAAAAGTTACATCGTCATATACAATTTCTGAATTAGTAAAATTATAATATAGCATTACGAACCCAATACAATAATATATTTCATGAGGGCTGTATTAAATATCAACTTCATTTAATAATTTCACTTGTATATCACAAAAAATTGAGTTCCTTTGTAGTATTTGAAGTATTTTTCTGAAATTAACTGGCTTACCACTCAAGTCCATCCGTTTTGCCGTCTTACAAGGACCATGCAAGCTTTTACCAAGAAATAATTTATTTGAATTCATATTAAATGAAACTTTAATACAGACCTAATTAATGAAATACCACTTGAAATTTTCATAAACAAACAAATTGCTACTATAGATTCTCCGGAATTTATATTTCTTAGAGAAAACATCTGAATTCGATAAGTGTAACCATATCGAAGTTAAATCAAGTCAGAAAATCCTAAAAAAAATTATGTAGGCTAATTGTAAGTAGAATTAAATAAGAAGGCAATGATAAACTTCATGAAAACACTCTTAGAAAAATCTTGCAAATGGAATTTATAAAAATATTTATTGTACTCAAATGTAATTAATTTTATATTCTATGCTCAAATTTGGAAAGAATTAATATTTATTTGCAAAGTTAACAACACACTTGCTGCAACTTTAAAATCACAATAATACAGTAAATTTATTATTCATATTAATATTAATTTTGTTGAAAGGAAAATTGTAAACAACTGGTGTAAGCTGTTTTATTTAATAGTTCGTAAGATGTTCTTTCTATTTATTAGAATCCATCATAGCCACCGTATACCCACCGGGGTATCCTCCTCCGTAGCCACCGTAGCCACCTGGATACCCTCCGAACCCATTTGGAAAATGCAATGGATGCCCAATATTAAAACTAATATTTAATACAGAAAAAAGTACTTAAAATTTCAGCTTGTCTGTCGCTTTTGAAAAATATTACTATTAGTTTCGGTCAGCCATTTTAAAAAAAGTTGACCTTGAAATGTCCCCACGAGGAGGATCAAATCGAAGAAAGCAATTGAAAATTACCAAAAAATGGAGGACGAGCACAGGAAAAGATGGCGGGCACTTAGTACCCACCCTAACCCACCAACGAAAAAATCAATATTTCAATCAATCCCAAGTAAACACTAGCTAATCTTCCTTCAAAAAAATCCTTCGATATTAAACAGAAAACCCATAAAAATGAATTTTTTAAAAGATTTCTCTATCAATTTTAATTTAAAAAAAATGGAAACTAGAGATGTGTTTGATTAACGATGGAATTTATTATCACCATAATTATAATAATGAGTAATTTAATTTTTGAAATATTGATTATAAATTGCTCTACTATACGTACGTATACTTATTTTCGATATTATTAATTCATAAGGAAGTTAAATATAGGGAAAACATTTGTCTTTTATATTAAAAATATAAATTCAAACCTATTACACCCTGACACATCGCTTTGATTTTTTTACTAACTGGACACAACCACTTTGATATAAATGGACCAAAATTAAATATCGCTTCTGGCTTAAACCTTTCCACACATAAAAAGAGACGTTAAGTTGATTTAAGTATACATTTTGAGTAATACTGAAATGAATAAATTACGAACTGAGCTGCAATTATTTATCGATTGTTATAATCACTTTGACAAACTTATCCATGGTACAAGGTATATCATGAGTATATTCTGACTGATGTCCTGTCCTCATTGCGTGGGAAAGGGATTGACGTTAGAGATTAAAATCTCTGGATGATTACAGAAAATTTGTCACAACAGGATACTTAAGATGGACGTGTTCTGTGCCTTTCATTGGAAGTCGATGTGACATAAAATGAAGTATAAGTAAAGGAACAGATGGAAAAGTTCCTTCTCGTTCATTACCCAATGAAAATTCTCCAGATTCGGAATTGGGTTCTATTCGTACATGTATGAAACCTCGAGAAGTTCTAAATGAAAATAAGGAAAAATTAAAAATAATTTTAAAAAAATAAAAATTTATGCTGTAACTCACTTGAGGCTAAGTGAATAACGATTGAAGACGGAGCTTTCACAATGCCTTACAAGGAAAGAACCCTCTTTCGTAGTTCTTAAAATTTCTTCGGCTTCAACCCTTGTAATAGCCCCGTGGAACCAATCCTGACCTTCCAGTTTGAGTTTGGTATTGATTAATTCTGAACATTTTGATTTCTTAATTGAGGATACATTAAAATCTAACTTCATTTTACACCGATCTGGCTTGAAGTTTGAAATATTTGGTGGAGGGGGAACTTCCCCAGGAGGTACATCATTGGATTCAATTTTCTCGGATTGATTTTTCTCATCCTGCGTCATCTCATTTTCAATTTCCTGTTGATGAAGGGGAACAGTTGGAGGAATTCCTTTGTCATTGCTTGTGTTTATTTCAGAATTGATCAACGGAGAATATTGAGATTTCAATCTTCTTGGTTTAATTTCACTACTTCCTGGACAATTTAATGAAATTCCAGAGTCAACAAGCAGAGCAAGTTTTCTTTTCAATTTTGGCATTTCCCATGGGAGATTTGTAAGCTGTTCTGCAGCTGCAAGAAGATTTTGTTTCTTCAAGTTGTAATGCATCTCATGCTGAATCACCTCTGGCAGTCCATGACTTGTTGTATTCACTGGTGGATCCATTGGACTTTTATCCGAAATTGGAGAGAGAAGCTTATTGGACGAAGTTGGACATTGATACTGGGATCCTTTAGTCAAATATTTAAAATCATCGCTTTTGGCTGAATCGATTGAGTCGAGGGAACTTGCTGAATTAACTTTCATTATTGAAAGGACGTTTCTCTTTGGAGGAACTGTTGTAATTGTGGTTCTATTCACCCTTCTGGACTTTCGTCCGGCTTCACTTGGGACGGGTGAGCTCGAATTGGTCGTACTACAGCCACTACTACTTTGAAGAGATGAGTAGGATTTCATGTAAGTGTGCTTTGGACGTGGTGGCTCTGAGAATGAGATTGACATCTTTCGAACTGGGGATTCTGAGCAAGATTTTCCTCGTATTGTCGCCTCAATTTGGACATTTTGATATCCTGAATAATTCAGATTCCGTATCCTACCCTGTTCTTTATTCACAATTGAAGTATCTTCATTACTTCCAAACTTTGAGGTTGGATGATAGACTGAGTATGATATGGATGGTTCTGATTTATCGTAAAAATTATCATGGTTTACACTCTTACTCCGTCGACGATACTGGAAGTCAGACCAGTCACGGCGTTTCTTTTTCTCCGATTCTGTTTCATTACTCAGGGAAAATGATTCGATGGAGAGCAGGAGTGAATCAACGTCAGGGTATTGGGTGGGGCTGCTGGATGCAGGAATAAACGCAGTTTCGTAACGCTTCCGAGCCATTATCATTTGAGGCCCCGAATTAGCAAAAATCCCATCAAATTCTATAATTTTGTGAATTTGCGAGTGAAATTCATAGAAATGTGTGCTGCAGAAGATTCAAACTCACTGTGTGTCGTAACAAAAAAAATGTTGTGAGTCTTTAATAATATTCCTGAAATATTTAATAATGATCTTTTGTATTAATTTCCTTTACTTAATTAATGACGTATTAAATTTACGTTTTATGACTAACCATTTTTATAACTTTGGTATTTGGAGATGTGTTTACGCCCAGAAGAAATGAGGACTTTCACTCCTAAATAACTTCTCCAGTAATAAATGGTGAGTAAGTCCTTGAATTTGTTTAGGTGGTAGGAGGACCCGTGAGTTACTTTGTGATAATTACGTCATTAATGAGAAAAAATTAAAAGAAGCAAATTAAAATGGATATTTTCACTCAAACTTTGGTGGAAGCAAGCGTGTTAGGTGCTTGTGTGAGTCGTCAGTCGTGTGCTTGCTGCTGGTGAAAGGAAATGGAGCAACTATGGAAAGCTGGAAATCATAATAAAATGTGAAGAAAGAAAAGCGGAGGTGACTGAAGCAAATGGATGACTAACTCGAGGAACTGACGTGTCTCTGGGAATAAGTAAAAAAGAGAAAGGATGGAGGGTTTTCTCTTATGTGAATTCTTTCTATATTTTGTCTTATATGCTTTCTCCTCGTCTGTCACCTCGCTCGCATCGCATGTGCCGTGCTGTTTCTTACTGCAGTTGAGGAAAGTTAGGAAAGTTCTCCTACTAAACTTATTCTAAAAAAAATCTCAAAAGCTCTGACTAAACTTTCACTTTGGGATTTTAGGGAACAAAACATATGGATAAATGAAGGAAATTAAATTGCATCCCTTTGATATGCGTCATCAGAGAAAGTTTTTATGGACCGACCACATATGGTGTAGGTAATTCCAAGATCCATCACTTTGTAACCTGGACATTCATTAAGGACTAAAGGAATCATTGGAAATATGTATTATTTGGTGTAAATGATGAATTTAATTAACAATTTATTTCTCATTCGAATATTTCTTTAATTTTAGGAATTATGAAATGTAATCCTTTGACACATTTTTTATAATAATTTTACAAATTATGAAAAACAGGATGAAAGTTAGGAATACAGTGGCCTTCTGACTCATTCAAAACTAAAATCTGGGACCTTCATCATTCAACCCAAGTCCCAACATAAATCGATTTTTCCAAATGGTGTATCTTATCCTCTGGAATATTTTCCCCTCTACCTGATCCTTAAGTAAGTGGGTTGTTCAATTTGAAAAGTTAGAAATATGCATGAAAGGGATGAAATAGCCTAGATATGAATCCTATAAATAACTTCTACAGCCGTGACCATGAAAGCGAAGTATAATCAATGTAAGTAAGTATACTTTTTCAAGAAAAATGGGTAAGGAATTATAAGGAGAAAACTTTTCTTTTTTTTTTGAAAGGGTTCAATAACAATAGGTTTTTGTTGTTTATGGTTTTCCCAAAAACTAAAACGCAATGGACACGCAGATTTAAGAATAGATTTTTTGGTTCCGTCTTCTTCGTGATTTCTTATTCTTATAATGATTATTTATTTCTAAACTCCCGAAAATAATCCCATCTTCTTTACGTACTTGATTATCGTCATTTATTCTTTCTTATATTAAAAAAAAATTATACAAAAAAAAAACTTTAGTCACTTTAAGAATCTGGAATCCGATTGTTTGTGAGTCAAAATAATAATTATTGGAGTAAGGATATTTCCAAGTAGTATAAGCATCCTTGTTGTGTATTTTCATTTAACTACTGTATACTGGAACTTCAGTAATAAAAAATTTGTTGAAAACTTTGGATTTGGATAACCTGTTGTTTTATATTCTTTGAAATTATAATAACTCATGTAAAGTAGTATGTTGCTTTTTCGTAAAATTTGATTGACACATTAAAAATCTTAAACGATAAACAGTTTTTTATACAATTTTATTCATTATTAGAAAATAATTTAGAAGCTTGCTTTACTTTCTCTAACAAAGTTTGATAAATGCTTTCACTTGAACCATGAATCCACCCTATTAATTCTAAAGTAATATAAATATATTGTAAAAGTTACCGTGATATGAATATTAAATTAATGGTTTTATTATTGGGGCAAAGGTTGAGTAACTAAATATTAAATAGGACACGTCATCATTACTAATCTTTTTTCTTATTAATTTCTTAGAAATAAAAGCATAAATGAATTCACTGGGTGAAAGTTATATTAAATTTGTTCAATGCAAATTTAATATGGTTTTCTTTTTATGTTAAAATTCGGAGTTAAATATGTGTATGCCTTAGTAAAGAGTGATTACCCAACTAATATTGCATTTTACGTTTATAATTATGTTAATTTAAATTTTTAGTTATATAAACTTATAACAATACTACGACGGTAAGAAGAAGACAGAAAGTAAGAGGATGATCCCCTTAGGTAGGTAGGAATAAAGAATTGGGGGATGATGTTGATGTATAACACATAGTAATAGTAAATGCTGCATATTATTATTGGTTTGTACGAAATGGTTATCTCGTCATCCGTGGTGGATGATGTGGGCCAGTTATTTTGTTTCGTCTTCTTGGAAGTTAGTGTGAATCCTTTATGATAAAAGGATAGAATAGCCACTGGCAAATCCAACCCTTTCATCCCCACTTTAATTCTGCAATCCACCACACCATGAGTAGTTGAATTCTTGAAGAAGAAGAATAGAATAGATTCTATTGTCATTTACCTTTCTCTTGGGGAGTGACGAGTGAGAGTTGGTGTCCCTAACTAGTTTACTGACTAGCTGCCATACATTTCTTGTCTACTTCTTCCGTTGTTCCTCTTTGAAGTTCCTAGTCTTCTCTACTGGTCTTAATAACACGGATTACTGTCCTCATTTGGAATTAAGAGGACAAGTGTCATCATCAGGAATTTCCGGAACCCTATTTCTAAAGAAATGATTCTAGCGTGGGGAGCAGCGATTAAGGCTTTTAAATTTCTTGGACTCAATTCCCTTGAGTGGGCTGGACTTGCTATTACTACTTTCATAATACTTTATTTTGGACTAGAACTTCTAAAAGTTATCCATAACACGTGGCTAGGGCAGGCCCTGGGTCATAATGTGGATCTTAAGAAAATGGGACGTTGGGCAGGTGAGTAAAATTCACATAGTTAACAAAACTTAACTTAAGTGAACAATTATTTAGGATTTGAATATTACTCATTTCTTCACATGAACAAACTTTCCCATCATGTTCATGTTCACTTTTTTTAAATATAATTCCAATACTTTCTATAATTTCTGAACATTTGTTTAATTTCTAACAATTGCATTTGCATATTGTATATTTGTTATATTTTGCAAAACTTTGCAGTGATAACATCAGTGTGGATTGAAAAAAGTTTTTGTAATGTTCACAATCAATTTTTCTTAGATAAGATAAAGTTAGTTTGCAATACAACAAAAATAATAATAATGCAATTATGGAATCTTTTACAGGTTTTTTATTTAGGTTATTTTGCAAAATTCAGGAAAAACAATTCACCCCGATTTTTTTTATATTTAAAATAATAATCCTGAGAATTTATAAGATCCAACATGCAAACATGCAATGGAATAATAATGCCAATTTAACACAGTATTAAATTCAAACGGTTAAGCATTTATATTTTATATTTTAAATTATAAAATGTAAATTAAATGATTTTGCAAATCCATTTTGTATTAACGTAACAATGAAAAAAGTTACTCACTCATGAGTTACTCATCATAATAATGGCGTCTCCTTCGCGTATTTATTTGCCAAGGGCTCGTTTTGGTTGGACTGATTGCAAAATGAATTAATCAACAAAAATTCTCCTATTGGCATTATTCATTATCATCATCTTGTGTGAGAATTAAGAGACACCTTCATAAAGTATCCATTCATCAAATCATCAATATCTCACTAAGTCCCGTTTGTTTATAATCTTAGTCCAACTAAACTGGCTTCCCAACAACGTCTAATTAGGATATTTTTGTAAGATGAAGGTGAAACTTTAACAATTGAATGATTCAGCTCATTCTCTTACATTTTTGGCACTTCATTACTTAATTTTACTAAATGCATCAAAAATAGAATCCCTTACCTCATGGTCATGATTCAATACAAATTCATGGTAGAATGGATTAATTTTTGAAAACAATGTCCTTGTAAGCACAATGAATGATTTATTCCCCAAATTTCAAAAATAATGAAATATTGAAATTGAAAATCTGAAGAAAAAAAGTGCACAAGAAGACGCCATTTTTATAATTAGATTTCAAACCTTATATTCTTTTATACATGGGTATTTAAGATTGATTTGCTATTTTTTTTTTGGAATGTTAAAATAAAAATCAATCAAATTCAATTCATGTGTAATTAAATTAAAAAAATTAATTTTTAAAAATTTTTATTTACCTTTCAGTTATTACGGGTGCAACTGACGGAATTGGGAAAGCATACGCTGAAGAGGTGAGTTTTTTTTAAAATGAATTTTGTACATTGAACATAAGATTTTAAAGAATGCCTTAAAAATATGTTTATAGTTGGCACGTTTGGGAATAAACGTTATACTGATAAGTCGATCCATTGATAAATTGAAGCGAGTCGCTGATGAAATTGGTAAGATATAAAAAAATTCCGATTATTATTAGTTAACGGTAGTATATGCAAAGATTCTTATGTTAAAATTGAAAATAAGCAGTTCTGTTTTAAAAATAAAAATGAAAATAATTTTATTTGTAGCTGAAGAATTTAAAGTGAAGACAAAAGTAATACCAATTGACTTTACACAAGGGAATGAGATCTATGATAAAATTAGAGAAGAAATCCAAGGATTGGAAGTTGGTATCCTAATTAACAACGTGGGAATGGCCTATCCATATCCTGAATACTTCCTTGATATGCCAAATGGTGACAAACTTTGTGAGGATATAATAAATTGTAACGTTATGTCTGTTACAATGATGATGCGTGTATGTATGCCACAAATGGTTGAAAGAGGTCGTGGAGTCGTAGTAAACATGGCGTCACTTGCAGCAGTTGCCCCCACACCACTTATGTGTGTGTATGGTGCCACTAAGGTAAAGTACTTAACTTATTTAAGAATTTTTCATATAAAATTCCAAATAATTGATTTTTAACAGGCATTTATGGATAAAATTTCAAGAGACCTGAATACAGAGTACGCAGAGAAGGGTATCATTGTCCAGAGTGTCCTGCCTGGATACGTAGCAACGAATATGAGTAAAATTCGCATTTCTTCCTACACAGCACCATCAGCAACGGAATACACTCAAGTGGCACTTAAAACTATTGGACTCCAAGCACGATCAGCAGCTTACCCACCCCATAGAGTCATGGTAAATTTAATAAATTTGTATTCTAATTTTATGTTGTTTAATATTGTATCTCACACTTTTTTTTAGCTATTTGGAGTAAGTTGGGGTCAATTTTTCTTTCCAAATTATATGTCAAATATCTGCTACAAAACAATTCAACAGATGTGGTTGAAAGCTAAGAAAAACCAGGCAAGACGTGCCAAAGCCCAGTAGGCGACCCAATTAATCTGATCTCTTGTTGTTTTCTTCGACTTCAGAATTACTTTCAACATCCTTTTAGAAATACGATCAGAGACACCAACTTTTACGAGGAAAAGAGACTTTTGTTAAAAAATTATTTACTTTACTGACTTTATGTGAAAAGAAAACCGTGTCCCTAAGAAGAGCTAATTTCAGAAAAAAGATTTGTTCATCTCCTCAAGATTATAATGTTCTTAGGACATACCAAATCGCATTATTATATTAATTAAATAAAAGATTATGGAATTTATTTCATAGGAGGTAATTATTCGAACTGTATTTTCTTTAGTTGGTTTGGTGGGATACTCGAGACTTAAAGTTTAGCAACATTTCTTAGATTTTTTACCAGGACCGTCGTTGAGATTAATTGTATGTTCACGTTCACGTTCTTCTTGAGCTTGCTTCAATTTAGATTCAAGGACTTGTTTAGTAATTTCATGGAACATCTAAAGAAATATTATAACAGTAGAATAAATGGAATTAATTGAAAATTATATTATAAGTATTTTTAAATTACTTCTTCGACATTGATATTATCCTTTGCGCTAGTTTCAAAGAGTGCGATATCCATTTGACTAGCAAATCGCTTAGCGTCTGCAGTCAAAACAACTTTTCTGGTAGGATCGTCATTTTTATTCCCGACTAGGACCTTTGATACTAGTACACCATCACAATGATTGTCGATTTCATGAAGCCACCGTCTGACATTTGCAAAAGTTTCTCCGTTAGTAACATCGTAGACGACAATGACTCCATGTGTTCCACGGTAATACCTTTAATATTAAAATTACAAAAATTAATTCAGGAAATGATTATTTCCATTGAGCTAAAACTTACGTAGATGTGATTGTACGGAACCTTTCTTGGCCTAAAATTAAAGACAAAAATCAAAACATTTTCTAATTAATTTTATATTAATTATTTTACCAGCTGTATCCCAAATTTGTAACTTAACCCTCTGTCCGTTCATCTCCAGAGTCCGAATCTTGAAATCGACTCCAATTGTTGTGATATAGTTTGCTGAGAACACGTTGTCAGAGAATCGTACAAGGAGAGAACTCTTTCCTACGCCTAAAACAAAAATAAATTAAAGTCTTTAAAAAGTAAATCAAAAAAGAGACAATTCAACGTCAACCAAAATAAGCTTACCACTGTCTCCTATGATAAGAATTTTGAATAAATGGTCGTATCCTCTGGACTCTGAAATTGTATTGACGGTGGTCATGCCTCCACCTCCACCTTGTTGACGACGGGCCATTATTATAATATTTAACGTTATTACGATTACTATAATTTATAATAAATTTATGCGCTATCGACAATTGGCATGACCAAAATAAACTTAACAATTATTAAATTTTAGCACTTATTAATCTCAATTAAAGTAATTCCGGAAGAATAATGAATGAACAAAGAGAAAAAAGTTTAATGACACTTTCGACTTTCCCTTTCTAATTTTTTTGACACTCTCTTCGATTTTTAAATTCAAAAAAGTAAATGACTAATAAATAACTAAACAAAAAAAACTAAAAAATTATCACATTTTTTATTTGTTGCCGGGTTGAAAACTTTGAGATTTTTTGGGTTTCATTTCACTTTTTGACAGATCATCCAAAATTAATTTTCGAAATCTTCATTAAAACCTAACGTAAACTGATTTAGAAATGAGTGAATTTAAGAAAATATTTTGATTTTTAAAACCTAAAAATTCTCATAAGGCCTCATATCCTTTCAACATTAGGATAAAATTTATGTATTTTTTTTTATAAAAAATTAAATTTATAAAATAAATTATATAAATATATGATTTAGTTTTAAATTATACGAATTTATTTTTGAAAAATTTCATTTGAATTTTATTTTTATAAAAAATATATTTATGAAGTTGATGTTGTCTTTAATTTGTCGGTTTTTTCAATCCAGTGCCTCAAATACAAAATTTAAACCATCTCGTTCTAGAATTTTCAACTTGACGTATTTTTCTTATAAAGCTTTCATAGAATTCCTATATTAAAAATACGATAAGATGAGAATAAAACTAAAATGCGGTAAAAATTAAAAATAGCCATCACGGCATGCATATTTTTACACACATTTCCCCACATCCCAAAAACGAAAGATTGTTTCTTTTAGTTTTGATTTTTAAGGATTAGTTTTGGTAATTAGTTGTCATCATTTAATTAAGGTAAGTCGCTATTTCATGTCTATTGTCAGTTTCTTCATTCAGAATTTTTGTAAAAGAATTAAGTCTTTCTCAATTTTTAATATTAACCAACCGGCACGGCACACATTGCATTGCAATTTGCACTGCACATCACATGCACATGGCATGGGACTTTTAGTGACTTAAACATTCCATAAATATAAAGAAAGAGTTTTAGTTTTAACTTCAGTTACGACTACTAGTTTACAATTAAAGAATTAATTTTATTTTTAGGAAAATGGTTGAGACGGCTAAGAAGGTTAAATCCGGAGCACATAACAACCCCGTCTTGAAACCTGGAGTACATCGTTTTGGTCGATCTACTGCCTATCATAAGAAAGGTATTTGGATTAAGAAGAAACATCCAGCTAAGAAACCCGTAAGTGAAAGCTGGATACTTCAAAAACTACGTGTTGTATAACATATTTTAAAAAGAGTTATTGATTTATTCCTTAGGTTGTTACAAAGAAACCATTGACTGTTGAAAAGAAAATCGGTGGTGAGAAAAATGGAAAAGTTCGATTAATACTCCTAAAGAAATCGAAACGATACCATCCAACAGCTGAAGGGAAAAAGAGACTTACAAAACGTAAATTCGAATGCAAGTCTAAACTTCGTGGATCCCTCAAACCAGGAACCATTTGTATCATGCTTGCTGGACGTCATGCTGGAAAGCGAGTAGTATTCTTGAAGCAGTTGGCTTCAGGTCTCTTGCTTGTTAATGGTTTGTTATTTCAATTTTAATCTTAATTTACAGTAAGAAAGAGAAGTAATTTATTTATTTTATTTAGGACCTTTCAAAATAAACGGAGTTCCACTCCGTCGTGTCCATCAACGTTACGTTATCGCTACTTCAACTCGATTGGACTTGTCTAAATATTCTCTTCCTGAAAATCTAAACGACAATTATTTCCGAAGGAACAAGGCAACCAATCGTAAAGAAAGACAAGAGCAAGAAGGGGATATTTTTGCTGCTCCTAAAGCTGGATATACAGTGAGTGAGACAAGAAAAACGGATCAGGTAAATAAATTTCTTTTAAGAAAAATCTATGAAAGTTTATGAAAAGTTTTAATCAATTTTTTAAAAAATTTTAAGGTTGGTGTAGATAAGGCTCTAGTGGACATTGTGAAGGCTCATCCTGAGAAAAAGATGCTATTGAAGTACTTGGGATCTTCCTTTCAACTCCAAGGTGGCCAATACCCACACCGAATGAAGTTTTAAGTTCTCTTTTTCAAGTACGAATTAAATAAATTCTATTATACAAGATTTTTTTTTGTTGAAATATTTAAGACCGCTTGGTCTTCTTTTTCTTTATTTTTCATAATATCTTCATTATTTTGGGCCGAATTCCCTCACTTCTCTGAGGAGTACACAAAAGTAATTTTTAAATTAAGCTCACAGAATACAGATAGAAGACTTGATCAATTTCTTAAATTTGATTTTGTTCGTGCAGTTTTTTTGTTGTAGGTACGGTGGAGGAAGATTGAGTAGAGGTATTTTGTATTTTGTGGGTTTAATTCAGACTTCATCTACACCCAAACTTCCTTCAGGAGGGTTCTCATCGGCGGGTTCAGACGGTTTATTATTATTTGAGAAAGCACTATCGGGATCTGTTTCCAATCTTGCTTCAAGTACACGAATTCGTTTCTCATGTTTCACAACAATTGCTTTCAATTTTCGAATTTCATCCTCAAGGAGCTTCATCTGCAAAAATAAAATTAATTATCAAAATTAATCATGTAACGATTGTATATTTCAAAATTATATTACTGCATTATTCGATTCTGTTGATTGACGTTGAGTTGCGGCAACTGGTTGCGTGGGTGCGTTATCTTCTCTATCATCCATTGCATCAGCTTCTGACCCACTTCCACCAGCACTACTCACTTTTGTAGAGAGGCTCTTGACTGGACGTTTGTCTAAGATATTTGTAGTTTTCTTGCCCTTCGCTTCCCCTTGAGCTCGCTGTGACGCGTCCTTGAGTGAAATTAGGATTGGTGGAGCGTCCTTTCCTTCAAGCCATTCTTCAGCTGTTGCTCCTGGCTCATCTCCAGCTGTGTCAGGATACAAATCTTCTTGGAAAAGTTCGGATTTACGAGGAACAGTCATTGTAACTACTTGACAAAATCCAGCATTGTTCAAACGATAAAATCGTGTAATCTCGCATTCCTTCACAGTACATCCTCGCTTTGGCATCATGCAAATCCCTCGTTGTGGATCAGGTGTTTGAAAAGTATTGATGTAATGGACGAATGGGGGTTCTGCTGTGACTTCAAAGTATCGAATAACACTATCTCCCTAAATACGCAAATATTATAATTTTATTGTTATAAACACATTTAATTGTATTTATACTTACTTTTCCGCAGAGATAAATCATGTTAGTATCAGCATCGTAGAGTGGAAACATGACTCCATTTGACGCATCCAGCTCTACCATCACAATTGGTTCTTCCAAATGATCTGGTGCTCGGAGTGAGTACTGACGCTCACTTGTTTTGCTAAAGCCCGTGGTAAAGACAAGTCCATTCTTCAGAAAGATCGCACGGGTGCCCTTGCTCCCTTCGTGACTAAGAGCCTCCTAAAATCAAAACAAACAATTAATAATTTTCAAAATAAGGATTGGAATGATCTACTAACCTCTTCAACTTCTCCAGTACGTGGATTGACCAATCGGATCTTTTTGTCACGACAAGTAGTCACTAACTGAGATCCGTCCCAATTCCAACATGCTGAGTAGACCAGATCAGGATGGCAATCAATCGTGACCAAAGGCTCACCAGTTCCCACATTCCAGATAACGACTTGATTGTCGCTTCCTATTATCGTAAGAAATCAATTAAATTCTAAAGTGGTGTGTTTTACAGAAAATATACCTGCAGTCAAGAGAACATTATGTGCAGTTGGATGCCAAAGAACTAATCCAACTCGGCGTTGGTGATAAACCAAGTCAACAACGGAATCCGTAAGAGTCCTAAAATTACGAACAAATATTCATTAGGGTCTAAATTTTGTGGTATCATCATTCATCATTAAGTAACAAAGTGTCAAGTGAAGGTTAAATAATTTCCTAAAAAGTCGTGCGTCTAATTAATAACTTGCAACATAATACATAAACTAAAAATATCTATCTACTACCCACGTTAACTGTAATTAATTACTTTAACAGCGGAAGTACGAAGGAATAAAACTACAAAATTGCTTCCCGTAGAAATTATACCTGACACAATCTTCCTGACTCGTCTTAATGCAAAAACTGCTAAACTGGATTCCAAATAAACCTAAAGTCGTTCGTTGTTAGCATGTCGAGTCGATATCAGTAAAAAAAACTCACCGTGAAAGTCCATAGTCAGGTACATGCCAAACCTTGACGACGCAGTCCTCTGACCCACTTGCAATGACATTATCGTTGTGAGGACACCAAGCAATATCCAAAACAGGACCTTTGTGTCCTCCAACGAGAGGATAATCTGGATTGATACGTCCAACCTAAATAAAGATTTGAGATAAATTAAACTTTCTGTAATTTGTTTCACAATTCAGTAGTAATTTACTTTGTTCAATGGAAGAACTATGAATGCTCCACCTCCAGCTGACTCGACAATGATAGCCAGAAACTTTGGGTTTACTGCACAGAAAGTGGAGTCCCAGGAAGACTTTGAAACACGTATATTATCATAGCATTGCTCTCTTTTCATTGCAGTACCATAGACATGGCGAAATTTACTTGATCGGACAACTCTGAACGACATTATTGTTGAATATAACACAGATCAGATTCACCTAAGATAAAAAAAACAAATCCAAAAATTATTATTTAAATCACAAAAGGGATTTTAGCTTTGAAAACTATTTTGTGGAATTTCAAATCAATCAGAAAAACGTACATACAAACAGAAGTGTTCCTGTAGTGATTGATTATTAGAATAAAGGTAAACTACTACTTTCAATTATTTGTTGAAATGAGAATGACACAGTAAATTGTAGCTTAGTAAAATAACTACGACGGCACAATACAATAGCCAATGGTTCTGAAAGTAGTGTTTATGTATAAAACTCAATAAGGAAGTAACAACAATTAATTACAATGGACATTAAACAAACACTTTAATAAAACTGGATGATTGATTCCACGAAAAGATTTCAAAAATTTAAAATGAACAAACCTTTTAATATCAAATTGAAAATTTTAAAGAATTAAAATGAATAAAGATCCAGAGACAAAAATAAATTAAAAAATCTAACTTTTAATCCTCTGGGTCCTTTTTTTACACCTGTCTCTTTGTGTCGGTTTTTCGGACTTTAAAAAAACATTTAAAATTGACAGGAGGCTGCGAAGAAACTCGCAACAACTTTTTAACCTTACACTTTAAAGTTGAGTGGATGGACAACACGGAAGGAAGAAGGAGGGAAGTGGATTCTTGACTGACTAATGCCAAATTCATGTAAAATCCTACAGTGTTGGCAACGCTGCAAAAGAGTTTAGCAATAGCAAAGCAACTTGGAAGTAAGTAAGAAGAAGGGAATCCATATAAGGTAATCCCCTGCTCTTCATGAAATAAATAAAACTTATGCAAAATTATGTTCATTCTGCCCGGTATCGGGGGTGTCGGGGAGGAATAATGGATTCTACGTTGAGAAAAAAATTACCAAAGTCCTGTAACATGTTGAATGAAACCACGAATTTAAAGAGCTCAGCAAAAAGAGGCTTTACTCCTCCTGACAGGAAGTTAAAAAAAGACGCTGAAACTGAAAGCGGGTGGTGCGTGGGTGTGTTCGTCGTTTAGCATGACAAGGACACATAACACACGGAAGAAAAACAAAAAAAATATTAGAGCGTTTTTATGCATATTTAATGTGACTTAATAAATAAATATTATTATTAGAATAATTATTATTAGATAATTAAGAGCATTAGGAAAATAGCCCGGCTAATCCAGCAACGATTTTTTTTTGAAAATCGATAACTTTTGAACAGT
>JAQGCN010000572.1:0-18304 GCA_034699725.1 Friesea truncata
TGCCATCATTTAATGGTAAACTAAAGAGGTATTTTTTAAAAATAGGATAATGATTATTAATTCGTCTTTAATTCAATAGTCAGAAAGTACATTAAATTCTACTTGTCAGGGGTCATCTCCTTGCTAGATTTCCATCGCTTCAGAAAAATGTATCTAAGAAGATATAGGACTGAAGTAATCAGGCACAACAGTTGTCATTTTAAGCTTGAACAATATTCAGAAGATGAATGTGATCTGTTGTTCAGATTTAAAAAGTTTGAAAAGTTAAGTTGGTCACACATCGGTGAAAAACAGGAACTAGTTGGGAGTGCGGGAGAAGATTGAGAAAGAAGAATGAAAATTTCCTCTTCTCTCAGCTTACGGACGTGGCCCGTAAGTGCCGCGTAGAGTAAGGATTTTTACTCCAAAAACTCACGTAGAGTAAGAAGTCCGTAGTGTAAGAGTGATGTGGGGAGGAGCTTCACGTAAGATCCTACTCCTACGTGTTACTCCTACGTCCTACGTGATTCTCCCTAAGAATCTATTAAACCAGTTATTTGATTTTTGAGTAATTTTACGTATTTAAATCCATAATAGAGTTAAGGAGATGAGCGACTGTAATAACAGTTGAATTAAGGTGTAAATACCCAAAGATTGCCAGGGAATGTGGTTAGGGTCGCCATCTTGAGAATGACGAGCTCAAGTTGGAAAGTGTAAATCAATGGATGGAATGGTGTCTGTAGATATGTAATGGTGGTTGAATTGTTGACTGGTAATGAGTTGTTGTGCCCCTTTTGTTATTTTGACAAATGAGAAAAGGCAAATGGACAGTCCCATATTTTTGACAAAACGAAAAGGAAAAGGTTAAACGAGCTAAAAGACCTTTTGGGCTTTTTGTTCATTTAGCGCACAACTTCATTTAGAGTCCCTTACTCCCTTGAAAATTCTGCCCAAGGCTTAGATTCAAAGTGGAATTTAGTCATTTAGAAATTGTTTCGAGTTTTATACTTTTCAATTTGAAAATTTAGTACAAAAATCGTTTCCAACAAAAATGTCAAGTGCGAATATACAACGCGGAATCAAGATTCCAAGTTCCCTAGAAGACTATTTAATTCAACACGTTCTAGGACACGACGAAATATGCACGGAAGTAGCGGCATGTAAGTTCACAAGAGTAAAAATTCAATAAATACCTGTTATATGTTATAAATACTGTACTTTTAGATGTTGATTTGATGCTGTGTCCTTCATTTGGGCAGCCAGAGGCACCACTAGTATTTGTTTTTGCAGGGCCAAGTCGCGTAGGTAATGCTGATTTTTCTTTAAATTAGAAAGCTGCGTTTTCAATTACATTTTTTCTGCTCAATATAAGTGGCTGCCGCTCCGCTCCACTCCAAAATGAAATTAAGTTCAAACTTACTTGATTAATTAACGATTAATTTTTAAAAGGTAAAACGGAATTGGCCAAGCGGGTGTCGGAGTGGGTAAATAGAGACACCCCGCTAAATGTTGATACTTTATTTGACATGGGTAAAGTTAATGTAAGTATTTAAGTCTGAATTTTCTTAAATCAAAAATCATTTTCACTAGCGATTATCGTTGTTTTATGCATGCAGGATGCCTCATTGTTTGGAGTTTCACCCGGCTACGCTGGATTCGAAAATGGATCCCCATTGTACAAAGCGGCATGTGCGAACCCAAAAGGCGTAATTATTTTTGACGACGTGGAAAAGGCTGACATAGATATAATTGAAAGTTTGAAGCCTTTTCTAGGGGAGGTCAAGCTTAAAAATAAATTAAATCTTAAATAGCTTTTTTAAACATTTTTCTTGAATTTAGGGTCGTCTCAGTGGAAACCGGAACGAGACTAGAGACTTCCGAGGAATGATTTTAATTTTGACCACAAATTTAGGAAGTCAGGAAATTTTGGAGAGAGCCAGTAAAAAAGGAAAAATTGACCAGCGTTGGGTGGATACAAAATATAGGAAAATTCTACTAAACCACTTCAACAACGAGGCTGGAATTGTTGGGCGGTTAACCAATATTTTTTGCTTCGCCAGACTTTCTCAGTAGTAACCTTCCGTCGCCTTCTTCGACGAGGGATTTTATACACACATTTACTTCTATGTCTGTTATGTTAAATTATTAGTTTCACATCACATTTTAATTTTCTTTTGTAAATTTGAAGTTGTTCTTTTCTTTCCTTTATTTATTTGTGTCAACGATACGGAAGGCATATTGACGTGTCCGTCAGACGCACAGAAGGCCACCTTGTATCCATAAGCCCGAATTTGGACAAAAACCTATTGTCTGTGATTTGCGGAATTTGATTTCAAAGGAAAATATTTGCATTAAAGGATTCAACAAGGTTTGAAATGCTTTCGAAAGACTAACCTTATTTCATTAGGGTTTTTTCTCTGGATAGAATAATAGTCAATAAACCCTGTAACCAGGGGTGTCAAAAAGTAGCGAAAGTGCCCTAAGGTCCTAAGTTGCATGACCCGTCTGTCTTTATTATTTTTGAACAGCTTTTGTAGAGGTCACTTTTGAGGTTATGAAAGAATTCAAGGTTGACCTTGACCTGTGACCCCAAAGAGTCACCACAGAAAAACATGTTAAAGGAAAAATTTGTTCAAAATCAAATTCTAAGCAACATTTGTAGAGGTCATTTTGTCTCTTATGAGGGAATCCAAGGTTGACCTTGACCTTTAGCCACTTGGGGTTACCACAGAATTTTTTTTCATAATTCGAATTTAATAATCTCAAAATTCGAATTTTCCATGAAAAATTAAGTCAATTTTGAGTAAACTAGCAACCATTTTTTTAGAATATTGACGCTTAAAATGAGTTTAAATAGGCAACATTAATTGTTTGACGTAAAAACAACACTAATTTTAACGAAATCACTACAAAATCTATAGTAAATCAATCTTAAGCAAAGAAAATTTTAGAAGTTTGAAACATTTGATAAAATATCTTTTTGAGATTTTAGATTCCTTTCTACGAAACAGCCTATATCATTTAAACATTATACAGAGAAAAAAAATCGGTTAAAACGAATTTTTTTTTCAGTACATTTGTTAACGTTATATCTAAGAAATTCGAATTTAAATTCGAATTTTGAAGGAAGAATTCGCTAGAATTCGAAATTCGAATTTTCAGAAAATGACCGAATTTGCAAGCCCTATACTCGATTAATTCCGATGCACTGATATCATTTTCCATCTTTTAAATACTTTTAATTCACCCTTTATATTAAGGCAAAGAGGTATGATTTGACTGTGTATACTATATTTTCTGTTTCCTTTTTAGAAATATAAGCAGATATTTTTCTAAACTGGGTTTAACAAACGTCCAAAATATAAAATTTAGGCACCTTTAAGAAAATTAGGGTAAATGAAATAGGTGGCTTAAATTAAAAATATTAGGTTTTTTCGTATACTTCTCTATCAAATCGCTTTAAAAAATTAACGAACTACAAAAAAATTTAATGGTCTAAGTACAAAATCTGACAGGTATTTGACAACAGGCTGTAAGAAAACGTTTTAGGGTTTTCAGGTTAAAATTCAAAAATGTAAGAAACCTTTAGCAAAGTTTAACAAAATATATAACATCACAAATTCACATAATAACTTCAGATTAAAAAAAATCATCAAATCGCTGTTCTCCGTCAAATTCTAAGTTAATCGCACAATAATTGAGAAAATTATACTTTGGTTCCATAAGCTTAGGGCCTAAAAGAAATCGAATCAATGAATAGAATAGCAAACACTTTTTGTAAGTAATTTTGCAAAATTATTTTTATTAGGTTTCTAATTATTATAGAATTTTTAATAAAAAGCTATACAGAATTAATAAATGCAATAACTATAAATAACTATTTATTTGAAAGCTAAAAGAAGAGACATCGTGTAATCTAGAGTAATAGAAAAAGGAAGTAACATAGTTATGCCTTCGATTTTGTAAAAATCTCCAATTCTAATTGTTAATGGTTTCAACAATATCAAGAGTTTCCATTGCACCGAATTACGCTTTAAGTGCCTACATGCTCTCATCCTCAAACATAAGATACCTTTACTAGAATTTAAACAAATATTCCTTGCAACAAAGAATGTAGTATACACCACACCATTACTTGCTACGCTCATGACAAACATAAAAACTGTAGTATCATTTAAATTAGAATGTGCAATAATCATGTAATTAGTGAATACACAAACGCAAAGACAAGAAGATATTCCAAAAGGTACTATTATGCTTCCAAGAGTGGAATTGATAAAATTATTTAGTATGACCGCGTTCTTGTATTTATTTATCCATTCCTCTTCATCGTTTAAATTTGACCCGATCCTGAAAGTTATGCAAAAATCATTACCAAAAATTAAACTTAACCATTTCTTCTATACTTACGACAAATCCCGTGAAATTTTTAAATTGATAAATAAAACTGAAATTACTGTTGTAAAATAGAGCATAACTCCACCACTGCATATTATTGACACAATACCTTGGCTAAATGTTGCTAATAGCTTTTCAAAAATATTCATTTCACAAATATTTAATAATGGATAAAGAAAATATGATTTACAACTAAAGAGTGGCAAGATCGTTGGAAACAATGTGCTTAACATAAAATCTATTTGAAAAAATTTGAGCACTTGCATGCATCGCTTCAAGTCACGGCGAAAATTTTGTGTTTCCAAATATTCTGCAAACAAAAATATACAATAATATTTGTATTTATAAAATTAATTTATTATGAATTATAAAATTTTAAGCTTTACTTTGGAATTTGATTGCGTAGAAATTTGTAGTATTCAACAGTAACATGGTTTCATAGCCTTTAAGATTTCCGCACATTGTTAAAAATCCACTAAATAGAATCATACCAGTTAGAACTAATTTAACTATCAGCCACTGTTTAGTAAAATCTGGTCCTTGGTAAAGAGTCAATGAAGTTGCAATAGCAGCAGTTATACAAGACATGAATAAAATTACTGTAATAAAGTAGTATTTTAGCTTCTTCAAGTTGCTTGTAACGGGTAAGAGTTTTCCATTTTGAAATTTAAAAATTATAACACCAACGAAATATGCTACGTTAATTAAACGAGCCTGATACTTTATTAATTCCGATGCACTGATATCATTTTCCATCTTTTAAATACTTTTAATTCACCCTTTATATTAAGGCAAAGAGGTTAATTTGACGGTGTATACTAAATTTTCTGTTTCCTTTTTAGAAATAAATAGATATTTTTCTTAACTGGGTTTAACAAACGCCCAAAATATAAAATTTAGGCCCCTTTAAGAAAATTAAGGGAAATGAAGTAGGTGGCTTAAATTAAAAACATTCGCTTTTTTCGTATATTCCTTTCCAATCACTTTTAAAAATTACTGAACTACGAAAAAAAATGTCATGGTATACTCATGAAATATGACAGGTTTTTTGATAATAGGCTGTAAGAAAACGTTTCAGGGTTTTCATGTTGAAATTCGAAAATGTAAGAAACCCTTACAAAGGTTATAATAAAAACTATAATCTGACTAACATCACAAATTCACATAACTTTAACTTTAGATTAAAAAAAATTATTAAATCGCTGTTCTCTGTGAAATACTAAGTTAATCGCACAATAATTGAGAAAATTATACTTTGCTTACAAAACCAAAGGGCCTGAAATGAATTTAATCAATATAGAATATCAAATCACTTTTTGTTTGTTATTGGAAAATTATTTTTATTATCTTTCTAATTATTTTGACATTTTTAATAAAATCTATACAGAATTAATAAACAAAATAAATAACTATTTATTTGAAAGTTAAAAGGAGAGACATCGTATACTTTCTGATTATTTTGCATTTTTTAATAAAAGCTACTAAAAATTAGTATACAGAATTAATAAACCGTACAATAGTGTTATGCAAACCGACGAATTAATGAGAGGGGGGGGATTGTTTAGAAGAATGGGTATAGTTTCGTTTACACACAATTAAATGTTTTGTTTACTTTCCGTTTTAATATTCTCTCTACATTAGTGAAAATCGTCTTTACTACTTTCACTAGTGACAATCGTCTTTACTACTTTCACTAGTGACAATCGTCTTTACTACTTTCACTAGTGAAAATCGTCTCTTCAACTTTCACTAGTGAAAGTAGTAGTGAATTAGTGAAAATTAGTAGTGAAAAATTGAACTTTTTTGCTTGGGCCCTTAGGAGAAGTCCCTTAAGGACTGCCCCGATTTCGCTCATTTTTTAACTTGATCTCAGTTATAACCTCAAATGCTTATGTACCAAGTTTCGTTGACATCCGTTAGCTCGTTCTTGAGTTATCGTGCTACCAGACATAGACAGACGGACGGACGGACTTTTAGATCACATATACCGACTTCGTCGGTTAATAAATGCAATAACTCTTTATTTGAAAGCTAAAAGGAGAGACATTGTATACTCGAAAATGGCGGAAAAACTTAACAGCATAATTGCTCCTTCGACTTTGCAAAATGAACCAATACCAAGTGTCAATGGTCTAAAGCACATTATGGCTTTCCAATATTCAGAATTTCGTTTTACTTGTCCACAAACCCTGTTTCTCATATCTTGTATACCAATTCTTGAATTTAGATATATGGTTATTATAATATGAAATAAAATATACAATACGCTACTTGAACTAATGCTGACTACAATCATAAAAAGTGTGATTTCGTTCAAAGGTTGAGTAATAATCATATAATTTGCTAAAACTGAAGTACAAATAAAAGTTAGAATTGCACAAGGGAAAAGGGTGTTTCCAATTGTAATATCCACATAATTGTTTAGTATTATAAAGTGCTTGTACTTAATTATCCGTTTTTCTGTGCTGTTGTGCTTTGAACTTCCCCTAGAAAATTGAAATTAATTTTTAAAATAATTTTGGTGTATTCATTGAAAACTTACGAATAATTTCGAGAAAATTTAAGACAGATGAATTCAGTTGTACTACCCGTTACAAAGTAAAACATAAGTCCGCCTGCTGATACTACAAGTAGGATACATTGAGTAAAAGCTGCTAATAGTTTCTTAGTGATACTATTTTCGCAAATATTCCAAAATGGATGAAAAATATGTAATTTACAACGTATTAACGGCATGAGAAATGGAATGAAGATACCAATGGCAAATTGACTTTGTAAGAATTGAAAAATGAGTTTCAATCGTAGTAAATCAAGGCTTTCATTTTCCAAGTAATCTGGAACATAATAATGTATTTATTTACGTATAATTTAATATTTAATTTAAATATCCATCACCTTGATGTTTTAAAGCGTAGAAAGTGGCTGAGTTAAACATCAACATTGCTTCGTCACCTTTTAAATTCCCATGCAGTGTAAAGCAATCCAGAAAACAAAATCATACAGGAAATAACTATTTTAACTATCAACCATTGCTCGTTAAAAGTTGCTTGATAGAGTGTAATTAACATGGATACTGCGACAGTAGTATTGATAATACCAACAATTAAAGTTGTAAAATACCATTTAATTTTATGCAATTTGTCTTCAACAGGTAATATTTTTCCACCTTGAAATTTAAATAAAATAATTCCAAGTTTGTATGCAAAGCTCATTAAACGAGCTTGATACTTTCGTAAATCTGTTACTTTGATATCTTTCTTTGATTTTCCTATATTCATTTTGCAAAGATGGTTTACTTTCTCCCAAGCATTTGGTACTTGGTATTTACGAAGTCAATCGTGGATTAATTAATTCTCTGTCTTATTTGAAATTAGAAAAGGGTTGTAATCAATATTTAATCAACTTTTTGTTAACACCCATCAATTCAAGGAGAAGCGTAAATTATTTAAAATGGAAAACGCCATTTATAAGTTGCTGTTATAATGATTTCTGTTTTGACTAAAACATACGCAAATTTACGTTTTATTGTTCATCATTTCTTTTAAAAGAATCCAATTCAAAAAAATTTCAAATTCACGATTTCTTCAGAAACTTATGAATAAGCAACGGTTTTTCTTTTAGAAAAAAACATCAAACTTTTTGATGGAAGGCTAAAAATTCATAAATTATTTCTTATTTTACATTATAATTAAAATTTGAGACTTTGTATTTACTTACAAATATTTCTAATATTCTTTCTCTTCAAAAGTTATAAGAATTTGCTTAGAAAAAGTACGTCAAGCAGAAAGCTATAAGGGCGGGGGTTGCCTTTGTAGAAGTCTTTCATTATCAAAGTGATTTTTCCTTTAGATTTTATGTATTTATTTATTTTAGATTTAGAAATTATGAATACAAGAGACTTGATTTACCCGAACCTTTAACAAATATATTAACATTCATTTGTATAAATTTTCCTGGGTTAACTAACCTATACTTCCAACTATAGCTATTATATCTCCTAGTTTTACGCTAAGGTTAACAACATTCTAGCTCCATTCTTTCCTAAAATAGCTGTAATATATCCACCATAAATATTCATTGATATCCCTTTAACAGCTTGAACAGAACTTGACCCAAACCTAGTATAATAATTCTTTCTCATACTTTTCACTTTTATTGCCTCGTTTTCAATCAAACTTGTAGGTACAGGCTCAAAACGTTTCGGGTCAGCCGTTTGATGCTCCTCGAATTCATCATGCACAACTTGTCTCTAAAACATAATCAAGATTATCAAAAATTTTCGAAGCAAATATTAAATCAAACTTACAGCAGAATTATTTTGCTTCATTTCACACCAAAAGCTTCTAGAAAAACAAAACAGGGGATGTTTTCTTACGCAGAACTCATCTGAAAGTATTTTAATTTACACACTTTTATGTAATATGAATATACAAACATCAGATCTTACTTGGAATTACATTGTCCAAATACATTGCAAGAAGTGCATAGAAAATTGTATCGAATACAAAGCATTGAGTACAAAATTGCCTCTCCTCTTTGACCAGGTTTGAGGTCACTCCATCCAACTCCGCCCATATATTCATATTGGCAAGCCTAGAAAGAAAGAACCATGTTAAAAAGTAATTCATGATTGCAGCATCATCAATTACTTACTTCATCGATAGCTGTTGTAAACGCCAATGAACTAATCAACTTTGATATTCATCCAAATACTTTTTGCGTCAACCAAAAATGTTTGAATCAGAAACAAAAAACTTGTAAACTGCATAATTAAACTCCCAATTAAACCAGCCGTCTAAATAAACAATTAAAATTAATTTAGCTGACGCGGTAATAATATTTTTATAATTCATACCCTGGGTTTATTAAAAAATGGAGTCAATGTAAATGCAAAAGTTATCACAGAAAGACCACACAAAAAGAATACACAAAAAAGAATTAGAGGGTTGAAATGTCGCAAAACCTTCATGAAGTATAACACGAGTGTAAACAAGATGGCAAAAATAAAAACAATAATACTGTAGATCCCAAACCACGATGACCTAAGAAAAAGTCAAGATGAAAGTAATCAATTTGTTATATTTCATTTTACAAATTAATAATAAAATATAATTATTATTAAATCTTCAAAAAAAATTTTTTTTTAATAATAATTTTTTTACAACTTACCAATACGCAAAATCACTAACACCAATCATTCGCAAACCATCTTTAATTTTTCTTTCCTTTTCCGTAACAATCATAATAAGTAAGTTATTAATTAATTGGGCTAGTGGAATGACAGTGTAAAGAGGGATTAGAATTCGAAGAAGTGTTGAAAGTCCTGCAAGAATATTTTGTGAATACAAGAATACAAAAATAATTATTATTTGATTACACACCTGGAGTATACTCATATGTTGGATAATTCTCCATTGTCACAGTTAGATTTACAACTTTATTTCCTCCACCGATTTCAAGCTTAGCTTGAAAATGATCCACCAATGATTGTAGAGCCAGAAAGTTTGCGTAGTAATAACCATTTACCGGACATGTTTCTGGGTTTTCTAGAGGTATGACACCACCATTTTTGTCTGGTCGATCCCTACAAGTCTCTAAGTCTTCTTTTAGTGTTGTCTGTCCAGGTAGTTTGAAAATCCAATCTGGAGAGAGTCGAATCGCATAATTTGATGAAACTTTATAATCGTCAGATAGTATTACTGCCATAATCAAAGTATTGTTAGTCTTTTTGTAGAAATCCAACAAGTCTGAGTCGGAATTATGGTAGTTAAAGTGTAGCTTTCGTTCATGATTAAATCTTTCCCATATGGTGTTCATTCTTTTTGTAAGAACCATGGTTTCTGAGTGACCCGGTACTACTTCAATAGTTATATTTTCAGCTCCTGGTATAAGAAGGCTACTTAGTACGTTTTGTGGAGCTACATTAGAATCTTTGACGGCTTCAAATTCTTTTATTGTTAACGACTTTACCAAGAAACATAGTATAGTGAGGTAAAGGACTGGGAAAAGTATTACCTGAATACATACAAAGAAACTTCATATACTTTTTAGCCCGACTTCGGGCTTATGGAGTCGTCGTGTCCGTCCGTCTGTCTGTCCGTTAACACGATAACTTTAGAATGAGTGGACGGATGTGGACCAAACTTGGCAAGATTATCAACTGGGTCAATAGTAGGAACCCTATTGATTTTGGTCCAAATCGGTCAAGCGGTTGCTAAGCAACGAGGAAAAAACCCTAATTTGACAAGGATTTTCTAACGTTTGAAGTGGATTTTTTATAAATTTAAAAATTATGACATAAATGTTTTCGAAAAAATCCACTCCAAAAAAATGAAAAATCCATTCTAAAAATTGCGCGCTGCGCGCGCAATTCCCCGCCTCGCTTCGCTCGGGCGGGTGTTCGTTACGTCGTTATTCAGTTACGACGTTAGTCAGTTAAGACTTTATTTGTAGGTTTCCTCCTGGTTTGTAGGACTCCAAATGAACCGCAGACAGCGTCAAAATGAATTGCAACACGTTGCGAAGGAATTGCAACACGTTGCAGATGGGTTGCAACACGTTGCGAATAGGTTTCAACACGTTGCGAATGGATTGCAACACTTTGCGATTGGTGTGCAACGGTTGCGAATAGGTTGCAACGCGTTGCGAGTGCATTGTAACACGTTGCA
The DNA here is from genome assembly GCA_034699725.1 of Friesea truncata. NCBI lineage: Eukaryota > Metazoa > Arthropoda > Collembola > Poduromorpha > Neanuridae > Friesea > Friesea truncata. The sequence goes on from JAQGCN010000572.1 coordinate 11,046, forward strand.
AATGGTTTGCAACACGTTGCAACATGTTGCGAATGGTTTGCAATACGTTGCGAATGAATAACAATACGTTGCAAATGGGTTGCAATGCGTTGCGAATGGATGGTGACACGTTGCGAATGGTTTGCAACACGTTGCAAATAGGTTGCAACGCGTTGCGAAGCGACTGTAACACGTTGCGAATGGTTTGCAACACGTTGCAAATAGGTTGCAACGCGTTGCGAATCGACTGTAACACGTTGCTAATGGTTTGCAACACGTTGCGAACAGGTTGCAACACGTTGCGATTAGTTTTCAACACGCTTAGAACGGGTATAAACACGTTGCGAATGGTTTGCAACACGTTGCAAACGGGTTGCAACACATTGAGAATGGATTGCAACACATTGAGAATGGATTGCAACACGTTGCAAATGGGTTGCAACGCGTGTGGAATGGAATGTAACTTGTTGCGAATGGGTTGCAACACGTTGCAAATGGTTTGCAACACGTTGCGAATGGTTTGCAACACGTTGCGAATACGTTGCAACACGTTGTTAGTGGTTTGCAACACGTGGCGAATGGGCTGCGCGACGTTGCAAATGGGTTGGAACGCGTTTGGAATGGAATGTAACATGTTGCGAATGGGTTGCATCACGTTGCGAATGGTTTGCAACACGTTGCGAATGGTTTGCGACACGTTGCGAATGGTTTTCAACACGTTGCAGATAGGTTGCAACGCGTTGCGAATCGACTGTAACACGTTGCTAATGGTTTGCAACACGTTGCGAACAGGTTGCAACACGTTGCGAATAGTTTTCAACACGCTTAGAACGGCTAGCAACACGTTGCGAATGGTTTGCAACACGTTGCAAACGGGTTGCAACACGTTGCGTATGGTTTGCAACAAGTTGCGAATGGTTTGCAACACGTTGCGAATGGAATGTAACACGTTGCAAATGGTTTGCAACACGTTGCAAATGGTTTGCAACACGTTGCAAATGGGTTGCAACACGTTGCAAATGGGTTGCAACACGTTGCAAATGGGTTGCAACACGTTGCAAATGGGTTGCAACGCGGTGCGAATGGATTGTAACACGTTGCGAATGGATTGTAACACGTTGCGAATGTTTTGCAACACGTTGCAAATGGGTTGCAGCGTGTTGCGAATGGATTGTAACACGTTGCGAATGGGTTGCAATACGTTGCGAATGGTTTGCAACACGTTGCGAATGTGTTGCAAATGTAATGCGACGGGTTGCAAATGGATCGCAACGTGTTGCAAATGGATTGCAACAGGTTGCGTATGTATTGCGACGGGTTGCAAATGGATTGCGACGGGTTCAAAATGGATTGCAACAGGTTCCAAATGCAATGCAACTATCATGCATCGTTGCAATGTCCACGGACGGACGGACTAATTGGTAAAACCATAAGCCTTTCCAGCTTCGCTGTCTGCGGCTAAAAATGAGAAAATCCATTCCAAAAATTACGACAAGGATTTTTTTATAACTTATAAAAATTATGACGTGGATTATTTCGAAAAAATCCTCTGCAAAAATTGAAAAATCCATTCCAAAAATTGTAAAATCCATTCCAAAAATTAATTAATAAAAAATCCATTCCAAAAATTGAAAATCCATTCCAAACATTTAAAAATCCAACCCAAAAATTAAAAATCCATTCCAAAAATTAAAAATCCATTCAGTAAGCCCGAAGGCGGGCTACTGGGGTTGTACAATAAGGTTATTAATATTTAATAACTTTGGTATAAACAAAGAATAAGGTGTTTCTTCGGTATTTTGAAAATGACTTACCCCAACCAATTTTTTTGTTTCCTGTCTACGCCTGCTTAAAAAATTCTTTCTAAGTAACAAAACAATTTGACCCGATGTGCTTAATGCATTTAAACTATTGTAGCTATTAGACTCGTTTAAATCCATTTTTGAACTGGAAAGAGAAAGAAGAAAATTATTGAAATAGTTTGTAGAAATTTTTTTCAATAACGTCATTGTGTGCAGTTGCATACAATATGTTATGTATACTTATCGTTACCGTACTTTTATTAATAAACTTACCTTTTCTAATCTATAATACTAGGGCTGTCAGGATAAAAAGGTGGATATAGCATATTCTAATCAAAATTAAAAACTCGTAAAATCCTTACACGTATATTAAGGATGATTAAATGATGTCATCTCATAAACTGTATATTGATTCGTGAAGAAACATATCCTCCGGTAGTAATTACTACCGGATTTTACAGGGTTTTTTAATTTTTTACAGGATTTTAAAATCCTGGTTTGAGATAATTTTAGAATTGGTTTATTACTCTTATTTGAGAAATCGTTTCTCAAATCGAAATTTGAGAAACCTAACAACCATCAGTCTCCCAATTTCTTCTGCCATTCAATCGGAGCAAATACAACTTTTTATTGCATAAGGAATAAAATTAAAAAACACATTATCCAAAGTATCTTCCTTGTAATATGTATTTAAATAAAGGAGTTTGAGAAAATGTCCATCTTATTCGTATTCTTCCTAAATGTGAGTGTTATTACAAATGCAATAATTTTCTACGAACAGCCAAACTTCAAAGGTGAGAAAGATTGTTTTTAGCCACACGTACGTATGCAACATATAAGAATAAAAAAATAATCAAACTCAATATTTGTTGATAGGAGCTGAATACAGGTCACCAGAAGGTTGGCAAAACCAAACTTGTAACGGCATAGGGATGCATGACTCAGCTTCATCTTTATTTCCCGAGGGCGACTGTGTCGTCGTCTATGAACACTATAAAACACGGGGAAAACATAGTAAAACAGGTTTTATCTTCACAGACACAAACCAAGCTTAACAAAGAACGACTGATTTGTGAAATCATTCTCATTCATCTATTCGCCTCAAATAATTGTCACATTCATTCAATTCAATTGTTTAAAATTAAAATCAATCGTAATACCATTAATAAATATTTATTTCATTCGACCATTTATGACTTATGAGTAATAAATAGCAAAGGAATCCTGCAACTCTTCAGATCTTATCATAACGCCTACAAGGAAAACGAATAAGGATCAGGTACTAAAATACTAGACCTCTTTTAAATCAATGAATTGAGAAATAAATTTATTTAGAATATTCTTATTTTAGAAAATATATTTCCATAATGCCTGATTGATTAGGATTACTGAAGGAAGAATATTTCAAAAATCTCTTACGTCTCTCTTAGTATGATGTGTTGTTCATTTTCTATTTCTAGTATTGTGGAAACACATTTGGAAAGAATACAGGCACTGATTTAAAGTATTCAGTTGTAATTGAATTGCAATTAGAAATGAATAATTTGGAATTTTAAATACACTCGTTCGTGTTTGCAAAAGCAATTTAAGTATTACAGTTATAAATTTATATTTACTTCATACCTTTACTTAATTTTTTTAAACTTTAGCTTGACAAAGTTGACTGTAAATGATGATGAGAGTAAAAACATTTTGTTGTTACACGTTATTCGTCTATTGTTTTTTTTCCATTGGCTTGTGTAGGCTGTTCCAACAATTTGTTACGCTACAACAAGTTGTTACCAGACGCAACTTTGGTTTAGTTTCTGAATCGATAATTAATAACACTGTAATCGCGGTAAGTCAAGAGTTCGTTCATAATAATATTGTATTCGAAAAATATCCTTTCCATGCCGACAGAGTTTTCAGAAACTTTTCCAAAAGGTATTTTGAAAACGTAAGTTTATTTTGATTGTTTATATTTTAACGCTGAATTCGTATTAAGATTATATGAGGAAGGGACTTTTGAACCCACGCCACTTGCATCGTATCCAGGAAGCGGAAATACTTGGACTAGTCATCAAATCGAATTGGCTTCTGGCATTTACACAGGCAGTATATATATATATATACTGATATTGATCTAATTTCAAAAGGTGAATTGTTGGTTAGTAAATTCTTAACTCAGAATTTAAATGATAAATATTCAATTTAGGATTTTTAGGTGAAAAAGAGTATCCGTACTCTGGTTCGACCATTGTTCAGAAAACACATGAGAAGTATTCTAAAAAAATAGAATTCAAAGAAAGGAGTGTTAATCATAAGAAATCCATATGATGCTATCGTTTCATTTGTATAATATATCTTGAATCTGGTCATTTAGGGCAAGCATCCATACGAACGTTTCGAAATAAGGGTAAGTTCTTCAAATTCAACAGCTGAATTAAAATTTTCTATAAATTAATATTTACAGCTTGGCCAGCGTATGTATTATCTGAAACTTATAAATGGATATCATTTGCAAAAAGCTGGATAGAATCTCCAATTAAAATATTAGTAATTCACTACGAAAATTTACTTGGAATCAGCAAAATTTCAGAATTAGAAAATCTATGTCACTTCTTAAATGTTTCATGCAAAAATCTTCCTACAAAATGTTTTCAGGTAGAAAATATATGAATTAAAAGTTCATTTCTTTAATCCTTTGAAATGGTTAGAATCATGAAGATGGTTTTTTTCACCGAAAAAGAAAATTGTTAGTGACACCTGTTTTTCCAGAATGGGTTCGAATTAAAGTAAACAAACGAATAGATTCTATGGACATGTTATTAAAACAACGAGGTCATTCAGGGCTACCATTGCATAAATACAAATTTTATACAACAAATCAAGGTAGCATAAGCAACAAGCCCTAATTTCGTGAATGTTAGATGTTTTCAACAAATTAAGAAAAAGAAGTGTTTGTATCTCAGCCCACCATTTCTTGATGGCATTAAATCAAATATTTTGCGTATGAAATCATTCGATCGTTCTCGGCTAAATCTGTTTATTAGCTCTAACGAGATCTTAATTTATATTTTTTTATTGTCAATAGAATGAATTTACAATTTTTATCTTTTCTTCATAAAAACTGAATAGCAATAATATGGTATTTAATTTATTTGTAATTAGCTAAAGTGTTTGTTCAAACTCATTTAGGCTAATTAAAAATATGTGTGTTTCTAAACCTGTTCCACGTACTTGGTCATTCTTTTGATGTTTAAACTTTGATAATTAATTAGTATAATGAGCAATAAATTGGTAATTGGTATCTTTTTAAAAAATTATTCCTGCATCGTGCTTCTTCGCTGTGTTATTGCTTGAATTTAATTTAATTGACTTATGTGAACATTTGATTTTTAGAATGTGTAAAACAACTTTAGAAGAATGTATACCTATTTTACAATTTTTACGATATCTTGGACTACTCCCAGTTAGATTTATGTATGAAAATTCACCCAGCTCTAGTAATCTTACACCGATTCATCGAGTATTTGATAAAGTTGTCTTAAATGTAAATTGGACATACCTTTTGCCCAGAGTACTAACAATTATGTTCTGTCTTTTTAAAATAGTGTGCGTTACTCACAATTTTGTCCAAGCATATTTGAGAGATACTTCGGAAATGATTGAAGCAATGATACAATCGGGTCCAGTAATTACAATCGGTTTTGTTTGTCAATGGGTTCTAATCGCAGGAGATACAAGGATGAGAAGAACTGTAAAGTTTATAAACAGATGGCATGAAGTTGAGATGAAGATTTTACAAACTCTTAAATGTAATTAGCTACAGTAATAATTAATTAAATTTAATTTTTTTTTAGTTTTCTTTTAATTTCTAGCTAAGTCATCCGACATAATAAATGAGCCAAATGCAATATGCCGAAACCTATATAAAAGTGCAGCTGCGACTTCTATTCTCGCTACAATTTTTATGTTTGCATTGGCAGTATCATCTCCGAGATTTACAATTTTTTTTTATTCTCTTGTTGAACCAGGGCATGAAATACCATGGCTACTTGCAATCTCTATTTTAGATGCAATTTTAGTCGGCAATTTGAATTGGCCGTTATATATAATAATTGATTTCTTGGCTGAAAGTTTTCCGCGAAGTGTTTCTAATTGTTTGAAGCTTATCTCTAATGGTCAATCTACTAGATCACAAAAGGAAAGTATACTTAACACAGATGAATTTTATAGAAGATCATCCATTTCACCTGAAAGAGAGAATGATATGAATTCTGCATTAAAGATGTACGTAGAGCTAAAAAAGTTGGTGGATGAATTTAACGAGCTGTATGCAATGATGACTTTGTGCATAAAAATTATGTCGCTTATACTTTTATGTGGATCAGCGTATGTTGCTCTAAGAAGATATGGATCTTTAAATGTTGCTGCTACAGTTTTACTCGCTCTTATTATTGGATCAGTACTTCAAAGGCAAATGAGAATACTAAGGGCAATGTGAAATGTTTACATACAATCAGCACTGTGGAAACAATCCTGGCTGATACATGATGGATCACGTATTGATGCAACAAATGATTACATTGCAATTCGAATAGTACAATCAATTTCGCTTCTTCAGTTTCTGGTTGGAGATTTCTATGGGGTTACACCACAAACTATTTTAACTTTTTTTTCTGTAACAACTACGTATTTGATCGTGTTGCTTCAAATATTTTAAATCCTTTTATTCTGTGCATCCATCGAATTCACAATTCCTTAGCATATTAGCTAGTTATTATTAAACATTATGGTTTTCAATTATATTTAATTATAATAGAGCTAAATTAACTTACAAAAGACATATTCTATACTTCGTATTTCAAAAGATTTTGTGAAATTTATTTCATATGAATTTAATTTAATATAAGTTGCTTTAAGCACTCGTTAACTTAAAAGTGAAATGAGTTTTCCCTCCATGCTAAAATATCTATTTCTATATTCCTCCAGTTATTGGCACGAATATTATTGCATTTAGATAAATACTTGTATTTAACTTCTGTAACTATAAATTATATTTCTTCTTAAATATTTATATTCTTTTTTAAACCAAAAGCAACGCATCAAGTTTTTCTTTGAAAATCGCAATAATTTCTTTTGGGATCTGAAAAAACAAAATTAAAATTAATTCAAAGAATTTGAGCAATCGTTTACTTTTCTTACCGTATAAGTGGGATCAAGCCTTATTATTAGTTTTTCGAGTTTGTTAAATTTATCATGTGAGGCTAAAAAACCTACAGCTTTAACAAGAATCATGGTACCATCCACTCGTAGAACCCTCAAATCTGAAATAAAATATAAATTAACCACAATACGGCTTCTAAAATATTTAAACTTATATTTATTAATTTCAAATTTAATTTAAATTTAATTTCAAATTTCAAATGGCTCCGATTCTCTATTTAAGGCGAAATAGTTGAATTAAAATTCTGCATTGCCAATCTTGAACGGTTA
>JAQGCN010000573.1:0-18300 GCA_034699725.1 Friesea truncata
GTTGCATCACATTTTCAACGTGTTGCAATCATCTTACTGTCTGCGGCTTTTACGGGTTTACTACGTATTTTTAATTATTGGTTTTATTTAATAATTAAATCCAAATAAATTCAACTCTTAAATATAATACAATTAATTTAAAATTCATTATAATAAAATATGTCCATACATAGTTGTTTAATTTTGAGTGTAATCCTAACTTTTATGTGGTTGAAACGTGTTCATGCGTGTTTTGTATAATAGTAAAAAGCAGCTGCCGACCCTTTCCCTCCCTCCTTCCCTTCATAATTTTTATAAAGAAAAAACGGAAGGAAGGGAAAGGGAAGGGGAAGAGTGGAGTGCATTGCAGAGTGCGAGTGTGGGGAAAAAGAGTAGAAAAGAGAATGAAGATTTAGTACACTAAAAGTTTTCAAAACATCAACAACACATTTTCTATTTCTATTCCCTTCCGACCGATTCAAATTAAAATTTACATTAATTTATCATATTATACTAGGATAAATCAAGGTAATACATTTTATAATTGTGTTTTATTAATTAGTGAAGTGAATACAAAGAATTGTAGAGGAAGGATTCCATTCTCATCAAAAGACCCTTCATCGTGGTCGGTCGTGGTGTTTGGTGGTGACGGTGATTTCCCTATTTTTTGGACTTTGACTCTGTCTTTTATCTTATCTTCTGGATGAACACTACTGAAATCCAAGGGAAGAAGAATAAGAAAGGGACAAGGACTGATTGAAGTGATCCAATTCCAAACCAAATGAAAAGTTTTAAATGACTTCAATGAATTCCGAAAGTGGTAATGAAAATCCAGATTCGAATAATGGGTCTTCTAAATCAAAAACTGAATCTACAAAATTATTATCATCAACAGGAGGTGGAGGAAATCAAAATAATTTATCAAAACTTAATCAAACTCAATCAAAATCCATATCTTCATCATTAAAACCAACCCATACTCCTACTCCTACACCAACGTCAAATTCCAAACGTAAAATAATTAGTGGAGAAGATATTGTTGATGAAGATGTAAATGTAAAGAGGATTTATAATAGTTCAATTGATTGTGTTGTTGAAGAGGTTGATGTTGAAGAAATAATTATTCCAGTAACTGGTAAAAAAGGGCCATTAAGAGGAAGAGCATGGAAAGATAATAGTGGTACATATATTAAATATATTTGTTTCTCGGATGGTGGAATTGAATATAGACCTGGAGGTAAAATATTTATTATACATTTTTATTATTATTTTATTTATATAATAATTAATAATTTATATTTTTATTTTAGATTCAGTATACATTGAAAGTCAAAGAGCTGATTTGCCTTTTTTCATATGCACAATTCAAGAATTCAAAAGGGTAAGACAAATTAATTTCATTTTATTATTTAAGACTGACTCTGACGTCTGACTCATTGGATAAAGTTACATAAAGTTAAAAGGGGATAGGTCATTTGTCATTGAGTTTAAAATTGATTGGATTTTGGTTGTGTTTTGTTTGAATTCCAATATAAATATTACATATCCATTCCATATCCTAACTTTATTTTATCTATTTTTAATCTTTTGTTTTTAAAAAGTAATGTTTATGTTTCCTCCAGTTGGAATTTGTTTTGTTTTTGTTTGTATGATTATGATGATGATGATATTTTGAAATTAGATTAGGATGTAATCTCTTTCAAAATATAATTTATATTTTTATTGTGGTGGTGTGAATGAAAGAGATTTAAGAAGACATAAGATCATGAAGGAAAGGAAGAGAAGAGGAAGAAGGGGAGAAGATCTTTTAAAAGTTTTTAACATTTTTTACCAACATTTTATAAACGGCACTTTTACATACAAACCACCGTCTTTTATTTTCACTACATCTCATAAACACTAAAATAGGTGTAGGATACACATAAACACGCCACGTATAACAATATTACATTCTTATATTTTTCTTTATTTTAAAACATCATTTAAATTTTTAAAAGTAAATATCAAATATGGGTTTTCTTAAATTATTAATTTATAGAATTTAATTTAATTTTGGTTTCCTATTATTATCCTCATGACTTGGAAATTATTTAAAAGTTATTCTAATGAAGAATGAACACATTTATTCAAAATATGTTGTGTTTTTTATAAAATAATCCTAGTTATTTTTGATAGAATGTAATGATTGTTTTATATTATTTAATTTTATATTAGTTGTTTTGTTTTGTAACGTATTTGAAGGAGGGATGTGTATAATGTTGATCTCTTTGGTATTTTTCCTTATAATAGTAAATGGATGGGCTATGGGTATGGGTATGGATATGGATATAATGGCTATGGCTATGAATGACTATGGAGTATGGACTATAAGGGATAGGGAGAGAAGATAGAAAGAGGAAAATGGCTGAATTATTTTGGTAGACTTGTATTTAAGTTTGAGGTGTGAAGGTGGTCCTATCCTTAATTTTTATTATTATTATTTTAAAACATATCAAATGTTTAAAAACAACAAAATTAAAATAAGTACACACTCATACAAAATGGTGTATGTTATTTATTTAATAAAAAGTAAATATATAAAATACACAACAAACAACAACATATGATTATTAATAAATATTTTATATTAATTTTTATTTTAGAGTAAACGTGATACTTTGATGGTTCATATTAAATGGTTTTATCGTCCATGTGAAGTACCAGAAACAGTATATCAATTACTTATTCAAGATAGAACTGCTCTCGATACACAAGATACTAAAAATAATCACGATTCAAATACTAATGGTATGTCAATCAATTTATAAAAATTATTTCTTATTTCTCTAAAAACATTGAATTTTTAGGTATAAAATCCGAAGCTTTGACCCTATTTCCAGAATTAAGTGTTCGTGAATTATTTATATCCGATGCAACAGATACTTACCCTGTATCAGTATTAAGGTAATTTATAGTAAATTATTAGTAAATTAATATTTATTATGATTATATTATTTCAGAGGTTTATGTAAAGTGGATCATTTTTCTGAAATCTCTTCATTAATTCAAACATTTAAACCATTTCCTGATCGGTTTTTCTACGTCCTTGGATATAATCCGGAAACTCGCAGACTGGCGTCGACACAAGGAGAAATACGGGTAGGCCCGTCACATCAGGTAAAAAAAAGATTAAAATTAATTATATTTATTTGTATAATTTATAAAATAATTTATAGGCTCGTTTGCCAAATTTACAAGTTGGAGTTCCAGTACGTACTGAAGATTGGGAGGAAATATGTTGGAGACCAGGAGGAACCGTAGATGCGGATTTAGTTATGTATTTACGTGCTGCAAGATCAATGGCAGCATTTGCAGGAATGTGTGATGGTGGATCTCCAGATGATGGTTGTTTAGCAGCTTCTCGTGACGAGTAAGTTTTAACATAAAATCTGTAATAAATTAAAAACTAATATATTGATTTGATTTCAGTACAACTATTAATGCACTCTCTGTTGTAAGATTTATTATTTATTTATTTATTTTAATTACAAATAATGTATTTTTGTATGTATTTTTAGTTACATGATTCTGGTTATGAACCTGGAAGAGCCCTCCAAGCCCTTGTAAAATGTCCTGTACCAAAAGGAATTGATAAAAAGTGGAACGAAGAAGAAACAGTAAATAATTTAAATATTTTATTTTTAATAATGGTTTTAAAAATTAATATTTTTTTATAGAAACGATTTGTAAAAGGTTTACGACAATACGGAAAGAATTTTTTTCGTATTCGTAAAGAATTATTACCCCATAAAGAGACAGGTGAATTAGTTGAATTTTATTATCTTTGGAAGAAAACACCCGGAGCAGGACCATCTCGTACACATCGAAGACACCGAAGACAAAGCGTACTTAGAAGAATAAGAGCACCTCGTAATGCACGTACAAATAAAGAAGATCCTGGTGATTTAAGTTCAGCAAGTGAAGAAGAAAATTCAGAAGAAGATTCAGATTCAAGGGATTTAAGTGGATATCATTGCAGACATTGTTTTACAACAAGTATTTTGTTTTATTTTTATTTAATTTTAAATTATAATTAATCAATATATATATAATATATAATAATTAATTATTTTTTAGATTCCAAAGACTGGCATCACGCTGGTAAAGATAAAGCTCTACTTTGTACTGATTGTCGCCTTCATTTTAAAAAATATGGAGAATTACCACCATTGGATGGACCTAAAGATCCACCTTATCTCTTTCGTCCAGTTGTTCATGATGATGAAGGAAGGATAAGAACTCGTACCAGAACAAAGGAACTCGTAAAGTCACCCACAAATGTAAATAAATTAATAATTTAATTCTTTTTTTTATTTAAATTATTTAATTATTTGTTTAGAATGCTAGAAATCGTCCAAAACGAGGAAGTGGAACAAGTACACCAGAGCCAGAAATGAAAGGATCAGGAAGAAAATCACCAGGAGCTGCTTCTAATACTAGCTCATCTTCAGATAAAAGTAAAAATAAGGTAAGAAATTCTTCTTATAAAATAATAATTATAAGAAAATAATTGAATTGTTTTTGTTTTAGTCAAATGCCCCTAGCCCAGCTCCACATCCTAAAAAACGAAGTAAAGAAGAATCAGAAGATTATACTACAATAGATCCTAAAAAACCAAAAGATAATCCAGAGGTATAAATATTATAAAATTAAAATTCTTATTTTATAAATTGTTAAAATTAATTTTATAGAGTCCATCTGGAAGTTCTGATGGTAGTTCAGGTGAAGATGAAGTTGAAGGAAATGAGAATGAAATTGAAGAAGTTGGTGATAATGAAGTATGTAGTTCACGTACATCATCCCCATCTCCAGTTGATTCATTAAAAACTGGAAGTCCAATACCTCTTCTATCAGAATCAAAACCAGAACAACCAATCAATACAAATCCAATGAGTCCAAAAGAAGAAAAAGAATCACAAGATATTAAATTATTTTGTGGAAATAATGAAGATGAAACAGGAAGAAAAGAAGATGAAATATTGGAAGAGGTTCCTACTCTTTTATTATCATCATCCCTTATTATAAAACAAGAAAGTATCCTTAATGTGCCTGAATTAATTGAAAAAGAAAATGAAGAATTATCCGTTATTGAAGATGGAGATGAGAAACCTCTTCTATTAATTAATTCATCACCAATTCAAAATAAACTTCCTCTATTGGATGTTCCATTGTTTTTACCAAAATCCTCAACATCAATACCACCACCACCCCCACTTCGACCAAGTGAATTAACAATTGATGAATCCGAATTAGGACTCATTAAAATAAAAGATGAGAAAAGTTTAATATCACCAATTGATACACCTCTGGCTGGATCTCTTGATTCAAAGAAAGGAATATTTGGATTAGATGAATCATCATCCCCTTATACAAATTATCCATCATCAACTCATTCTATTCATCATTCATTTTTAAATATTAATATTCCAGAACCAAAAGGAGGATCCCCAACACCATCAGCTGATGCTATTATTTCATCAGCTGCTACTGGAGATGAATCTAGTCCAATTAATAGAATATTTCCTCATTTTCCAATTAATACAGAATCAACAAGATTACAATTATCTGGAATTGATAAACAAGATTTAAATCCATTACAATCTCTTAGCAGTCTTAAAGTTCCAGGATATCCATCATTTGAACCACCAAATAATAATAATAATTCAAATCAACAATTTAAAAATAAAAAAGAAGATACAAGTAATTCCAGTAATTCCTATTATTTTTATTTTTTAAAATTAATATGATTAATTTATATTTTATTTAATTTTAGATGATGATCAACAATCAAGATCAAATAAGGATGATTTACGAATTCCTTCTACTAAATCACCAGAACAATCAAAATCTTCATCAACCATCATTGGTCCACCACCACCACCCCAACCTTTACCTCCATCAATTGGATCATCAACTACAACAACACATGCTGGACCACCTGGTCCAATTCCACATCCAAATATTCACTTACCACCAACAAACACTGGTCCATTCCCTGGTGCTTTTCATCCCCATTCTCATCCACATCCACTTTATCCTTATCCATATCCACCATATTTTGGAGTTGGACCATATCCATTCCCACCTTATCCACCACATCAATTACAACCAAGACTCTCACATCCAATAAATAGACCACCATCACCAATTATTCAACAACAACAACAACAACAATCTCAACAACATTCTTCTTCTAAAGAATCCCAATCACATAAATCATCCCATGATCATCACATACACTCACAACACTCTCATAAACACTCTTTAAATTCATCAAAATCAAATCACTCTCATCATTTTCGTAATGAATCCCATTCACATTCACATCCACATCATCGTAATCATTCATCAGAATTACATGATAATTCTCATGATCATGAAGATGAAATTGATGATACACAAAGTCCACATGGAGTACCCCGTGGTCCTAGTCCAGAGCCCAAAGTGGATGATTCTGAATTTCAACGATGTCAAAGTGCAATTTTTATACGACATTGGAATAGAGGTCCTGATAATTCATGTGCAAGAACAGATTTAACATTTAAACCAGTACCAGATTCTAAATTAGCCCGAAAAAGAGAAGAAAGATTAAGAAAACAAGCAGAAAAAGAAAGAGAAGAAAGAGAAAGAGTTGCACAAGCTAGAAAAAATATTCCAACTCCAGAAATAGTTAAAAGAGATACACCTAAAGGAAGTTTAGGAATTGGAATTTTAGATAATCATAATTCACCTTACGATAGATTTACACCACGACCTCAACTACAACCTCCTGGATTTCCACCAGATACACCAGCATTAAGACAATTATCTGAATATGCTCGACCCCATACTGGATTTTCACCCGGTGGAATACGAATGATAGGACCAAATCCACTTGATCCAATGATACCATATGCAACTCAATTGGGATTTTATCCTGGACCACCTGGACCCCGAGAAAGATTTCAAATTGAAGAATATGAAAAAAGAGAAAGAGAAATGCAAGTTATGAGAGAAAGGGATTTATCAGATAGACTTAAAGAAGAATTTTTAAGAAATACTGTACCAAATAATGGTAATAATGGAGGAAATAGAATACCTAATCCAATGGATCAACATTGGATGGAAATTCATAGAAGATTTGGTAATATTGGACAAAATATTGGTAATTTACATCAATCATCTTTTGGAATTTATCCAACACCTCCTGGACCACAACAACAATCAAATTTAAGTCCATTAGAAAGAGAAAGATTAGAAAGATTAGGTATTTTATTTTTATTATTAATTATTTATTTATTTATATACAGTATAATATAATATATATTTTATTAAGGTATTCCTACATCAATGGGTTTAGTACAAATGGGAAATGATCAATTAGAGAGACTTAATGTTGAAAGAATGGCAATGGACTCTGTTAGGATGCAACTTGCAGGTTAGAATTTTATTATTATTTTTATTCAAATATAATATTTTATATATATATATTTTTAATTTCAGCTGGTCAAATTCCAGGTTATCCAGGTATGGAACAATTATTACATCCTGGAGCAGCTAGTGCCTATCAACGTAATTCAGGACTTATGCAGAGAGATGCTGTTTTAAGTCTACATCCGGATATTCTAGGGAGATATCCACCAGAACTTGCACATCATGTAATTAATCATAATAATTTATTTAATCTAATACTAATGGATTTATTTATTCTAGTTTTCATCAGCTCATGAGCAATTACAACGTCAAATATTGTTAGAACGTGAGCGTGGATTTTGTCATAGTGGAGGTGGTGGTCCTATGCTTCATCATCCTTCATTCCTTGCACAACAAGAAGAGTATTTGCGGTATATTAATTCACTACCACAGAAATAACAAATCTCAAATTCATCATCTATCTTTCTCATTCTCTCTCTCTCTTTCTCTTATGTCTCTTGATAGTGTTGTTGTCTTCTATGAATCATCTTATAATAATTAATTAATATATTATTAAATTATAAAAATTATAAATCTCTCTATTTCAGGCAGCAGCAGGCAAGAGATCGAGAATTGAAAGTTAGAGCACTTGAAGATGCTTCAAGAAGACACTAGACTTAAGTTAAGTAAATCCCTTCCGCTTGCCTTCCATAAATAATAATTAAATTAATAATATGTATCTATTTTATAAAGAGGTGTAATTAATTTAATTCCCTTATTCTTATTATTATTAATTGTCTGTGATTTTATATTTTAATTTTATGGATTTTTAGTTTTTATTACGTTATTTCCTGGTATAATAATCCTAATAATTTAATTTAATTTTTAAATATTTGTTTTAAAGTGTTCAGTTAATTGGTGCAAATAATTTTAATTTGGATGGATTTATAAAATGAAAATACGCTTCCCTTATCCTTGTAATCCCTATTTTTAAAATATGATTTTTATAATAGGAGGGATAAGTGAGTATATTATTATAAATAATATAATATAGTCAGCCATAGACAAAATAATTAATAATTAATGTTTTCGTACTTAAAAAAATATTATTGAGATTTTTGTAGAATCCCAACAAAATAAAATTAAACATTTTTTATAAATAATTTATTTTTTAATATTTGGATAATAGCTCTTCTTTTATATTTTTATACAGAAAATAATTTATACATTTTTTAAAAATTTATAATTTTAATAATCAAACATTGTTGTGACAAGGCCTCAAGGAATTTTGACTCAATCCTAATTTCCAATTATTGAGGAATCCAAATTTCTTTTTCTCTATTGGATTTTGATGAATTGGATCTAAGAAATTGGTCCTATGAACTGTATCATGAAGACTCCATGACCATGGAGTTGGAGTAGAAGAAGAAGATAATGATAATGAATTATCTGATTGATTGGATGTATTTTGGATAAGTGGTGGTGGAGAAGGTCGAAGTGAGCACCAGTAACAAGGTTGATGTTGATGTTGATATTGTGGACCAAATCCTTGTGTTTGATTATGATGTTGATGAGGTAGTAATAATTCTGGTGTTTGATACTCATTTGAATTATTTCTATTTTTAATTCTTTGATTATATTCTTTATAATCATCTTCTCCACGTAAAAGATGTCTTGCAACAAAAATAAGTAAAATTAAAATCATTAGTCCACACACAGGAACTGCAATCACAGCTGCACGAAGCCATACTTGATGATCTAAATTTCCACCACCAACTCCTGAAATAAATCAATTATTTTTATTTTGTTTATGTTAATGAAGGAAATGTTTATGTTTGTTTGTTTACCAGGAGGAGGTTCAAAGGAAATCCGTGGTCCACCGACGACGCCGACATTCAAAGAAGAAAAACTCTTTGGATAGTTACACATATCTTCATTAAAGCAACAACCAATTGAATCACTACCAATGGATTTTGAATCATTATTCCTACACAATTTCTGTTTCTCACTGAAAAAACAAAAACAAATGAATTTTAATCAAAACAACTGGATTGGATACTGGACTGGACTGGATGTTTGGAAGAATGAAATGAAAATAACTTACCGTGATAGCATTTCAACACAGCCTTTTCTAGCATTATTTATTTTAGTATTTGATTCTGAAGAAATTGGAGATGATGAAGATGATGATGATTGTGTATCTGGATTATTTAATTCTTGAATGAAACAACTTGGTTCTTGAACTGTTCCATCTTCTAATACACGACGTAAGGATTTACACATATAATTACTACTAGCACATTGACTCAAATTACAGACACATCGTAGAGTATTTCCTAAAAATAATAATAATTAATTACAATTAATTTTTAATTTTTATTATAATTTTAAGAATTGAAGAGAATAAGCGTATGTAAGCCATCGACTGTTAAATTTACTCTCCTCATCCACTAACTCAACTCAAAATACAAAAAATTCAACCGCCCATTTTCAAAATTTATTTTTTAAATTTAAAACCCAAAGTTTGTAATTTTAATTTAATTTTTTAATTTTTAATTTAACAGTTTTAAAAACACATGAGGAAGATTTTAAAAGAAGGACTACTAGTTAATTAAGTGATTTACTACTCTCTACGCTACCACAGGAGTTGGTTCTTCCTCAAAAGTTACTCGCATGTCATGTCATGGCACTAACATATGGAAAGATACTTGCATATTGTTTGTATTGTACTTGGATGGATTTGGATTTTGGATATGCTTGCCCTACTTAATTTAAAGGTAAGCTATAATTTTGAGTTGTTGTACTATTCTAGTCTTAGTCTTTAGTGAACATATTCATCCTAATCCTTTTCTTGGGGTTATAGTTATAAATTGTGTGGAATTGATTTGAGTTCGGTGTTTTTGTTTATTTTTGGCCTCCCATTAAGTATTAAAGTAGTTGTTGATGAGATGAAAGAGAGTAAGATTATGATAATGAAGTTGGAGGGTAGAATAAAAATATAAGAAAGCAAACACCCCCCTTAGATAACCACAGCAGGAAGTCCATCCCTTATTCTAACCATTATATCATCATCATACTAACAAAAACAACAAAAAGATCAACAAAACAAACAATGTTTTATTATAACCAAATCTCTCTTTCTTTAGTATAATAAAAATAAGAATGGGATCAATAGAAAATCATTTAACAAAAATAATTCTGTTAAAATTTTATTTAAAAAAAGGGAAGTGGAAGGGACAAGAAGGGAAGGGTTTAGAATTAATAGGCGCCTTGACTGACTGACGCCGTGTGTCCTACAGAAGACATAACATATAAGTCCACTTAAAGGACTTCTTCACCTGCCCTTAACTTCTTCTGTTTGTCCCTGCTCTCTAGACTGGAACGGACAGTGAGTCTTTTCTATTGTTTTTTTCAGTCACCACTTTTCACATAACAAACAAGTCCCCAACCAACCCTCTTCCTTCTACTTCTAACTTCTTCAACAGACAGACCCAGACCCATCATCAAAAGATCCTTATCCTAAAATACTACATTTTTTCATTAAAACCATACACTAAAACTCAATCTAACAAAAACCTTATTTCTTTTTGCCAAAATTCCTTCCTAATTAAAGTAATATCCTTACCTCAAAGGAATTTTTAAAAAATCATGATTCATTAACACTTTTTATGTCATCCTCATCATTATCTTTCCTTCGGATTTAAATTTTTTTAACCATTTGTAATTTTCCAGCCTACTTTAGTTTTGTCCCAAATAAAGTAAATAAACTGCTAACTAACCGGAAGTTATTAGCGGAAATAAGTGAAAGTTTTTATGGAATGCGGAAGTGGGATTTGGTATTGGAGAGTTAATGGAAGAATGTTAATTAGCTATCAGTCAATACGATAAAGTTTAGAATTGAATTTTTAATTAATTTTACCTGTTGATTTAATAATATTTTGATGACTGTTTGTAAATAATTGACTATTGATATTTCTTGTATTTATTCCATTATTATCATCTTCTGTTCCTCCTCCATCTCCAATATTCTGAATTTTATCATTACTATTTCCATAACTTTCACTTTTATTTAATTCATTAATTTCTGAATTATCTCCAATAATTTTAATGTCTCTTTCACTATTTTGAGATTGTTGAGATGATGTTGAAGTTGATGAAGGTTGTATTATTTTAAATTCCATTCTATTGTTTTTTTTAGTATAAACTTTAAAAAGAACACAGAGAATTTAATAAATTTAATATAAATGTGTTAAAAGAACGTAAATACGTGATGTTGTATAATTTAGTAAACCACTGATACTGAAAACGAGTTCAAAATGTATAAAAAATAATTCTAGGAAGAAAGGTCTGTTGTCTTTGAGTTGAAGTAAAGGAATGAAGTTTATGAAGAAGTTTTTCTGGATCTCTTTAGTTTTTTCCTCGTCTCGTGTAAATGTTCTGATGTTGGATGTTGGTGTTTTGGGTTGCTGGAGGCATAAGAAGAAATCCTCCTCTCTTCAACATCAACTGAACTTAGTCATAATAAAACTAATGGAAGAATAGAAAGGGAAAAGGTTCTTTTTGTTCATTTTAATGGGGAAAGAATGGCGCCGGGACTTTTAGGATAGGACTTAAGTCCCTCAGTACTCTTCCTTCTTATATCTTAGTCTTATCCATTCTTATCTTTATAATCACATCCCCAAAAATCCCCATCCGTCCCTAAAACAATACTTAACCTCCTCAAAAGAAAAGAAGCCCTTTTACTCATTTTCTCTTCTATTATATTTTATAAATTACTCTTCTAAAATATACTTAAACCATCGGCAAATAATAGTACAAACAACCCACTCTAAATCCAGTTCATCTTCTTTTTTTCAGAGATAAACAAACAGAAACACTAAAAACTAATAAATAAAATCCATCCATGTGACTATTCCTCATTCATTTCATCCACTCTTGAGAAGAGGATTCTCTACCATTCAATACTGAATACACTTTATGTCTATTTTTAGATGTGATCTTTAGGGAATGGGAAAGGGATATTTTTATTTAAATTCCATTTGATTTTACTTAAATTTTAGAGTATGATAACTAAAAAAAGTAGGAAGAATAAAAATAAAAGATTAATATTTTGGAATTATAGATTAGTGAAGAAGAAAAGAGCATCCTGCATGCACGGAAAATAATAATTGCAGGGAGAGTAATTTTCTTTGAGAGAATCATGCAATCCAAAAATAAGAGACTCAGATCTATCATTAAGTACCCCTCCCCAAAACCAAAACCAAAACCAAAACCAAGGTAGATAGATAGTTAGTGTAGTTTTTTATGTAATAGTAATTGCATAAAATGGAATATGAAAAAAAAGAAGGGACTTTAAAATACAAAAGAGGTATTATTAAATTTATTACTACTTTGACTGAAGGGTTTTTACTAATTCACTCTTCTTTTAACTTTTGGATAAAAATTTATTCTGGTCCAATTAGAATTCTCCCAAGAGGCAAAGGCAGAGGAGAGGCATAGGTAAAAGAACAAAGGGACAATTACGGATTACAACATAAAATTTTTATAAAACAAAAAAAATAGTTACCACTTAAGGGATCTATCTTTTTCTTCCATTATTTTAAAGATTACTAACACTTCTTCAATAACTAAAATCAAAAAGACGATGAGCTAAAAAGCATTTTAATGTTTCTCATTCTCATCATCACTCTAAAAAAAATAAACACGTTCTCTTAAGAAGGGGTCAGTCAGAAGAAGTCCTTAAGGGATTTTAGTTTATCAGTCTAATAATTTAAGGAAAATACAAGGATATTTTATGTTTTTGCCAAAATATTTAAAAAGTAAAATTTTTTAGGTTAAGTTTAAAAACTGAAGGTGTGTGTTTAATCCAAATTCTAATCTATTACAAATGATAAAAGATGACATGAATTTCTTATGTATAAGAACGTTTTTAAGGATTTAAGTTCTCATAATTCCATCCTAATCATTTTATTTCTTCGTCTCTTGTGAGAATGAATGTGATTTTTTTAAGTGGCTCTCTTGCAGAGTCTATCATCAACAAAACTATTATCTACAAAAACCCAAATTACACCACTACTCTTTCTTTTACAAAAATCTTCAAGTTCCTTTAACAAAAAAATATTTTAAATTATTCCATCCGTGGGAAGTAAAAACTTAAAATAAGAGTAATTTTATAAATCCTAATTCCATACTCTAGAAAAGTTAATAATAGAAAATTATTTAATAGTATACAAAATAGAGGATTTGTATATTATAAGAATGATTTTAAATTCCATTGAATATTGAAATAGGAATTGAAATTGAATTAACATAAAAATAAAAACAAAAACAACTACTCAAAGAGAGTAGACCTTTTAAGGGTCTTATAAAATTAAATTGATTTCTATTGTTATTCTAAGAATGAGAATGTCATTGTCAACTGAAGTGAAAATGGGAAAGGGTGGGGTCAATCCATTCCATGTCCATGTACATACCAAACAAAACAAAAAATGTAGCTCAAGAATTCGAGAACTATTTTAAAGTTATTTCAAAGAATTTCAATATTAAATTATTTTTGAATGGATTTATATCGAAATTCTTATAAATATTTTATATTATAAAATAAATTTTATTTATGAATTGGAAATTTTATTGAATGATTTTAGTAATATTTATTTTATTTCCGTTTTCTATTAAGTTGCTTCTGTAATCATTTAGTTTGAACTTGAGGTTAAGATTTTAAGGCCTTTTTTCAAGGCCTCGGTTTCAATGTAATTTTTTGGTATAAGAAGGGAAGAACTGGATCATAAGGAAGAGACCCTTCTTCTTCTTCTTCTTCTTTCCAGATTTGACCATTATGCCTTTTTTGTTACTTTTTGGATATGTTTAAGAGATGAAGATGAAGTTTTAGGTCTTATGTTTCTTCTTAGATGATAAGAATTTCTTCTTCTTTCTAATCTTTTCCCACTTCCAGTTACAAAACAGCTTCATACATTTTTAAACTTTTTTCATCCGGTCACTAAAAATTTTGATAAGAGGAAACTTAATTTTTAAGCGTCTTTTTTTAATCATTGCTTAAAGTAGAAGCTCCAGAAGAGGAGCATATTAAAATTAACTAATGTTCTTCATAAATTGAATAATCCAATAATAATATGTTGATTATAATATTAGTAATTGTATTATTTAGTGTTAATTTAAAAGGACAAGTACTTACTCCACCTTATTTTAATTTAGCAGCAGGGAGACGTATTACTGCTTCTGCAACATGTGGAGAAGATATTAATGAAAGAGAATTATATTGTAAATTGGTTGGAGCAAATGCTGATGCTGATGCTAATATTAATTTAATACAAGGACAAGTAAGTTTTATTTATTATTAATTATATATTAATTGTATTAAATATAATTTAATAATTATTTTATTATTAATCAGGTATGCGATTATTGTATTCCTGGAAATCATCCTGCAAGTTTTGCTATAGACGGAAGTGAGCGTTGGTGGCAGAGTCCACCCTTATCACGGGGGACGAAGTATAATGAAGTTAATCTCACGATTGATTTGGGACAAGTAAGTATTTTTTTAAATATATTCTTCAAAGTTCACAGGGTCAAAATCAAAAGTTTCTTAAAATAATCTTAAACTCTTCTCAACCAACTTTTAATATAAATATTTTACATTTTTATTAGGAATTCCATGTTGCTTATGTCACTATTACAATGGCTAATTCCCCACGTCCAGGAGTTTGGGTTTTGGAAAGAAGTAGAGACAATGGTCAAACTTATATTCCTTGGCAATATTTTGCAGATTCACCAACGTAAATGACAACTTTCATTTCATATTCTTTATATTAATGTATATGTAATATTAAAATTATTTTAGTGAATGTCAAAGTAATTTTGGAAGAGGAGCACCTCTACCAACCCACGCAATTCGAGATGATACTGTAATTTGTGACACACAATATTCAAGAGTAGTTCCATTGGAAGGTGGAGAGATTTTTATTCCATTGGTCAAAAATCGTCCATCTGCTTTGGATTTTTTTGGATCTGAAGTTTTACAAGAATGGACACGAGCAACAAACATAAGACTCCGTCTATTACGTACAAAAACACTCCTTGGACATCTTATGTCAGTGGCAAGACAGGATCCAACCGTAACCCGGAGATATTTTTACTCTATCAAAGATATTTCAATTGGTGGACGATGTCGTTGCAACGGTCATGCTGACACATGTGACATTACGGATCCTGATGATAGATACAGACTCTTATGCCGATGTCAACATAATACTTGTGGTGATCAATGTGAGCGTTGCTGTGATAATTTTGTTCAAAAATCATGGCGTTTATCTACACTCAAAGCTCCATTTACATGTGAACCATGTAATTGTTTTGGACATTCTGAAACTTGTATTTACGATCAGAGTGTTGACATGAATGGAACATCTATTGACATCAATGGACGTTACGACGGAGGAGGAGTTTGTACTAATTGCAGGGATAATACTCAAGGAACCAACTGCAATCAATGTAAATCTGGATACTTTCGACCATTTGGAAAGGAATGGAATGAAACTGATGTTTGTGAACGATGTCAATGCGACTATTTTTATTCTACTGGAAATTGTACTGAATTTACTGGGAAATGTGAATGTCGTGAGAATTATCAACCACCAGATTGTAATGTTTGTAGTTTGGGATTCTACGACTATCCAACCTGCAAACCATGTGATTGTAACATAAATGGAACTAGAGGAGGAGTTTGTCATGCTGATGGAGGTCAATGCCCTTGTAAATACAATTACAGGTAAATATACTCATTCATCACTCTTGTTTCTTTATTTCTTTCAATCACTAACTATATATTCCAAATCATATTCCAGGGGTCTCAGCTGTCAAGAATGTGCTCCAAATTATTACAACTTTCCTGATTGTTTGCGTAAGTTTATTTTCTTCACTATTCTGTTATTTTCCATTCCGTTAAAATCATAAGTGAGTCGTAATCACAATCATCAAATTACTCAATAACTCAGTTTTCATCAAAATCCCAAGAAAAACATCACATTTTATTGCCTACTTTTGATTGGGCGTTTAAATTTTTTTTTTTGAAAATCAATATTAAAAAACACAAAGATTATTTTTATTCAAAATGAAAAAAAAGTGCCCATCTTTGTAATATTTCTTTAAAGTGTATTAAGTTTCTTATGAGAAAAGTTGAATACAAAGTTATATAAGCAACGGAGTTGGACAAATTTAAACTTATAAATTTACAATTTTTGTACAAATAACAAACATTGTACTTGTAATCAGAAGAGTTTTTTCGAATATTTTCATGAGGTATTTTAAACTGCTGTTAAATTTTATTTTGAAATGGACGTTTTTGAAAAATTTTGGAAAATTTTTTTCCTTCAGATTTTGATGAAACTTGGCTCATAGACTAATTTAAGGATGCTGATTATGAATCTTTGCTTCGTTTTGATGTAAATATTAAAACAAAAAAGTTATGCTCATGAATCCTGGTTTTATTTGGTTTTTTAGGATGTAAATGTATTGTAACTTTTTTATTATAAGATTTGCATCAAAACTGATTGCAGATTCGTAATCAGCATCCTCAAATTAGTCAGTAAGCAAGTTTTCATAAAAGTTTGAAGAGAAAAAAAATTTCTCAAAATTTAGGAAATTAAGTCAAAACCGAAAAAAAATTCAAATTTTTTTGTCTTTATAATTTCGTTAAAAATTGATTCATTGATTCATTTGAGGATGGTGATTCTGATTCTGCAAAGTTTTTTGATGTAAATCTTAACATAAAAAAGTTATGATAATTTAGCAGTTTAAAAAGCTAATAAAAATAAGAATTACGAGCATAGCTTTTTTGTGTTATGATTTAAATCAAAATAGATTGCAGATTCATAATCAGCATATTCAAATTAGTTTATGAGCCTATTTTCATCCAAATCCGAAGACATTTTTTTTTCTAAAATTTTGAAAAACTGCCTACCCAAGGTATGGCCAAAAAATGTGATGGAATTTTTTGTTTGGATTTTGATGAAAATTGTGTTTATTACTAATTGGATGATGGTGATTAAGAATATTATTTAGTTTTTAATATTCTTATAATTTGTTTTAATTTAAACTTTAGCTTGTGACTGCAATAGCCAAGGAACACGTCCGAATGGAGTTTGTGACCCTAAAACTGGACAATGCGATTGTGAGTCTAAATACGGATCTCGTCAATGTTCTGAATGTGAAGATGGAAATTATGATTTCCCAGAATGTAAATTTTGTAGTTGTGATCCCCGTGGAACAACTCCTGAAGTTTGTGAAAAGGAATTTGGACGATGTTTATGCAGAGAAGGTTACGGTGGTTTAAGATGTGATGAATGTAAACCAGGTTATTATAATTATCCAGAATGTATTCCATGTAATTGTTCTACGATTGGAAGTCAAAATCCTATTTGTGACCCATCTGGGAAATGTGTCTGCTTGGAGAATTTTTCAAGTCGTGCTTGCGATCAGTGCAAAGTAGGATTTTACCAATTTCCAGAATGTTCTTCTTGCAACTGTACTGGTGAAGGGTCGATGGGTTCTGGATGTGATGATGCTGGACGATGTCATTGCAAATCAAATTTTGATGAAATAAAATGTACTAAGTGCAAGGAGGGTTATTATAATTTTCCACTTTGTGAAGAATGTAATTGTGATCCATCTGGTGTGGCGGAATCTTTCAGAGGATGTAAAGATGCAAATGATGGTGAACTTTGTAAATGCAAGGACCGAGTACAAGGAAGGATTTGTAATGGTAATTTTTATAATCAAAATCTTTAATATTCCTTTCATAATTATTTATTATTTATTTCAGAATGTAAACCTCTCTTTTGGAATTTAAAATACTACAATCCAGTTGGATGTGAA
>JAQGCN010000574.1:0-18282 GCA_034699725.1 Friesea truncata
TGAAATCTGTTTGGAATGTTTTTATATTTTCGTTGGTTTTTATAGGGTTAAAGGAACGTATTCATGTCCATGTAATTAGTATTAAAATTTGAAAACTGATTTGGATTTTATCTAAAGGAGTATTCCATTCCTTTAGAAACTTTTTAACCTTTTGAAGAATACCTTTTGCATCCTCTTTTAGATAAGATAAAGGTAAAATTAAGACATTAAAACAAATAAACCCTGCTAACCAGGGGTAGAACCAAGTAGCGAAAGCAGCCGTGATAGGCCCATCCGTCCGTCCTTAATGCTTTTTAGGCGACTAAAAACCTAAATTTTCATCACCGCTTGAGGCTTGCACATACGGTGCTATTTGACCTCTCGTTGAACAGGAAGGAAAGGTCATGGGTGGCTGAAAATCACTAGCGTTGTTACTTATGGCCTGACCTTTCTTCCTGTGAAACCAGATTTCAGAAATGTTGAACGGTTATAAAGAAAATTTGTTTACGGACAGACGGACGGACGGACAGGTTGAATCACATAAAGTAGCTTTCGCTACTTAATAAATATACATGACAATTTTTGTCTACTGAATTTTTTAATTTTTTGTTAAGTTTTCTGTTCGGAATGTATGAAAATGGTGTTTCTCCTGTTAAGTGAAAAGGGTACCCTTTCTAATGTTTTTCTTATGGAAAAACCAATTTAATCCAAAACTTTTGTAGAGGTCATTTTTAGGGTTATGAGGGAATCCAAGGTTACCTTGACCTGTGACCCTAAGGAGTCACCACAGAAAAAAATGTCAGAGCAAAAAGTTGTTTTAAATTAAATTCTTAACAACTTTTGTAGAGGTCATTTTTGAGGTTATGAGGAAATCCAAAGTTGACCTTGACCTGTGACCCTAAGGAGTCACCACAGAAAAAATGTCAGAGGAAAAAGTTGTTAAAAATTAAATTCTGAACAACTTTTGTAGAGGTCATTTTTGAGGTTACGAGGAAATCCAAAGTTGACCTTTACCTGTGACCCTAAGGAGTCACTACAGAAAAAAATGCCAGAGGAAAAAGTTGTTTAAAATTAAATTCTTAACAACTATTGTTATAGGTCATTTTGTCGCTTATGAGAGAACAAAAAAAAATTTGTGAAATTTTTCTAAGTACATTTCGTGTCCAGCGACGGACGGACAGACAGACAGACGGGTCTAAAAACATAACGTAGCTATCGCTCCGTAATAAAGATTGGGTGAGTAGAATTATTCAAATAATGGAGGAATAGTAGAAAAAAGATGTAAAATTATTTATAATTTTGTCCATAATTGAATAATGTGTGATGAATGAAATAAATGTGTTGTGTTTGTATTTTAGTTGAACTTTTATGTTTTAGCTTTGGTTTTTGGAATTCTTTTTCTCTTCAACCAATCAGAAAAAAGATAAAACTCACAAAAAATGTTTTTTTATAAGAAAAGAGAAGAATCTTTTCTTGTTGTTTGAGTGAGTGAGAAGAAGAGAAGTGAAGGAAGAAGTTTTTAAGTTTAGTCACTTCACTTCACTCTTTGGACCCACGACGTAAAGATATCATTTCAATTATAATATTTCTTCTTCTTTTCTTTTATAAATTAAATTATATAAATTAATCAATCAATGAGTTCACTCAATAGTTTATTTTCATTTACAAGTCCAGCAGTTAAAAAATTATTAGGCTGGAAACAAGGGGATGAAGAAGAAAAATGGGCAGAAAAAGCAGTTGATTCACTTGTTAAAAAATTAAAAAAAAAGAAAGGAGCAGTTGAAGATCTCGAAAGGGCTCTATCATGTCCTGGTACTAATTCTAAATGTGTCACAATTCCTAGAAGCCTTGATGGTCGTCTTCAGGTAAATTTAAATCATTTACAATTTACATTATACATTACATTTACAATTACAACCAAAAAGTTATGATGGGGATGACTATGACTCATCATGAATGAATGAATTAAAATTGTATACTTTTCTATTATTTAGGTATCTCATCGTAAAGGATTACCACATGTTATTTACTGCAGAGTTTGGAGATGGCCAGATCTTCAATCTCATCATGAATTAAAAGCACTAGAATGTTGTCAATTTCCGTTTTCAGCCAAACAAAAAGAAGTATGTATTAATCCATACCATTATAAAAGAGTGGAGAGTCCAGCAGTTCTTCCACCAGTACTTGTACCAAGACACTCAGAATTTGCTCCATCACCTGGTGGATTACTCAGCTATGCACCAATTCCAGAGACAGGAATGCCTCATAATGTGGCTTATTCGCAAAATGGATTCACAGGAAGGTAATAAAAACAAGGTTCCTTTCCTTTCTATTTTCTTTTGTTTGTGTTATATTTTGGGGTTAATAATAATAATTCTGTGACTTTTAGTGGCGCCAGTAACAATGGACCTCATTCCCCACCTATTTCTATACCAAGTCCAGCTGGTTCACAACCACATTCTCCTTATGCAACAACATCATGTGCTGAGAGTCCACCACCAGCCTACAGTCCATCAGATGATGGACATGGAAATATGGATTCAAATATGGATACAAGTATGGATGTCCCTGTTGCTGCTGTTCCTTTTCATGTAAGTTATCCATTTCCGGTTGAATGAGTGGAGTGAGTTATAAAAATTTGATAAAGGAAAGATTAAGGGAGAGGATTAGATTTTTGGTCCAGGTAAAGTCATTGTTAATTTTAGATTTTAAAAGGGTTACTTTTTATGATTTTGTGGGTTCTTTTATCTTTTCCGTCCGTCTCGTTGTTGTTTGTAAGAGAGAGGAGGATAAAGTAAGTGAGGGAGGAAGTGTTGACAATTGAATGACTGATAAAGTGATAATAATGTTGTAAATAATGAATTCTGACGACACACATACTTAATTCTGGAGCCAGAAATCTTATCCTTTTATAATATCAAATCCATAATTTTTTTTTTGCTTTCTTTTTCTAGGAACCAGATTATTGGGCAAGTATTGCTTACTATGAACTTAACAGTCGTGTTGGTGAAGTTTACCATTGTCAAAGTTCATCAATTGTTGTGGATGGATTTACAAATCCAAGTAATAATTTAGACAGATTCTGTTTGGGTCAACTTTCAAATGTCAATCGGAATTCAACAATTGAAAATACTCGAAGACACATTGGAAAAGGTAATAAAATTTTTATTAATTATTTATTTATAATTATTATATAAAATAATTATTATTTTTAGGTGTACGATTGACTTATGTTGGTGGTGAAGTTTATGCTGAATGTATTTCTGATAGTGCAATATTCGTCCAATCTCGTAACTGTAATCACAGTCATGGATTCCATCCAAGTACCGTCTGTAAAATACCACCCAATTGCTCTCTTAAAATATTTAACAATCGTGAATTTGCTACTCTTCTTGGACAATGTGTTAATCATGGATTTGAAGCTGTTTTTGATCTTACTAAAATGTGTACAATCAGGTAAAATAATAATAATTTAATTTTTTAATTTCAAATATTTCTAAAATATAAATTTTATTTGTGTAGGATGTCTTTTGTAAAAGGATGGGGAGCTGAATACCATCGTCAGGATGTGACAAGTACCCCTTGTTGGGTTGAGATCCATCTTCATGGTCCACTTCAATGGCTTGACAAAGTACTCGTAGAAATGGGCTCACCCCATTGTGCGATCTCTTCAGTTTCCTAAACAGATTTTTATTTTGGTTTGAATTACTAATGTGACTATTAATATAATAATTAATTATTATTATAATATAAATATAAAATACAGAATAAATGTTTAATAAATTAAGGTAAGCTTATATAAAAAAAAATATGAGGAAATGTTAAATTTATTCTTGAATCTCTTCTGTTAGTTGATTCACTCTGGAGGAGGAACTACACATTGTGGAGAAACTGGAAAATGATAGATAATTATCCTTCAATTTTTATTGTGAGTAAATCGTCACGGTCTCTGATTCCATCATCCCCTTTTTCAACAAACCTCACCTGTATACCTGTAATACTCTTGTGTCTCTTTCATTTTGTATAATAATCATTGCAAAAATTTAGGACTCAGTTTCCTAATATCCTTCACTCTGTTGTCTGTTCTTCTCGTAGGAAGTGAGATAGTGGACGTGGATGTGGACGATGTGATGTGATGCTTGGGCCTTGTGCTCTGCTTCACTGGGAAACAAACTGTTTCAGTCATTATCTATACACAATTATTATTTAAAAAATTCAACAGAGCATTTACCTCTTTTGCAATAATAATTTCTAGTTTTCATTTCATAATCAAATCATATACAACATCCATCCTACAATTATTATTATATTTTCCATTCCTTTCTGGACATGTACACTTTCACAAAAAGGGAGCAGCGCTTGTGCAAAATCGGATTCCCTAGATCCGACTATTGATTTTTTCAAATGAAAATTAAAAGACGAACAAACCTCATGACATGAGGATATCCAGAATATAATAGAATTACTAACAATTATTTATTATATTTTATTCCGTAAATTTTTATTATAATCATCATAAACTTCACCACAACAGTCAACTAACCAACCAACCCCCTTAAAGGTAAGAACAACTCCAGATTCCTTTTTTATTGTTCGAATTTACTCATTTATTAATAATGTCCCTTTTTTATTAATTTTAGGAAATTAATACATTTTTATTAATTTGGACCCCCACAACGTTAAGTCATGATTAAAGAACTTCAAAAGCAACAAAAGAAGGCTAATTCCGTTGATATTGGTGGTGTCCCTTCTTGTTCAAACGTAAGATTTTTTTTTATTTAGTTTTTAAATATTAATTTTTTTAAAATTAAAAATGGTCGAGCCCCTGTAGGCTAGTAGTTAAGCCGCCGGACTCCTGCTCCGGAGAGTCGTCAGTGCAAATCTGACCAGGGGTGAGTTTTTTAGTGTGACTCATGTATCAAAGGTCAATGACCCCTTAATTCTTCTAAATTTTCCCATAAGTTTCACTTTGACGCCATTCATCTCATTTTCAAAAATTCTCAGACTTTGGGACTTCAAAATTTTAAGGATGTTTGGGAATTGTTGGTTTTTTTTGGAAATCTGAGGAATTTTATTGCATGTATGAATTAGATTATATGTGGGTATTTTTATAATTAATCTCATTGATTCATTAATTATTTAATGAATTCTTTGACCAACTTAACTTAATTATTTCCTATTGTCAATGTTTTATGCCATTTTGACTTTTTTTAAATTTGAGTGAATTAATGAATATTAAAGTTTTGCAAAGACTAAAATCTTGTTAAAATTGTTGAATTGTATGTAGATTTTCTTTAAAAACACCGTGCTGAAGGGTATTGAACGTGACTAACTAACTTTGGGTTATTTAGTTTTTATAAAATGAAACTTGAAATATATAAAAAAATTTTACTTAATATTAGAATTGAAGAACATAAATTTTAGTAAGATTATAATGTCATACTCATACATTAATTTTATTTGTTGTATGATCGTGAGAATATTGAATAGAGGGCAATTGTTTTTGTTGTGGTTTTGATTCCCCCAAGGAGGTTGTAATAAAATAAAATTTTGAGAATGGGGGTGGGGGTGGGTGTTTGAAGAGTCTTAATTTAATCCAATCCACGATATCCTATTTTCTGTTCCGTCAGAATCCCACACTTAGTACAGTCAGTCAGTACCAAACCAAAGAGCAGCCACTAGAATAAGATCCATTAATTTAAATTCCCATTTTTAATATTCATTCCGAATTAATTATCATCCTCTCCTCAGGTGTAAAAAATTAGAGGGGTTAAAAAGTAAAAACTTTTGACGCTTTCTAAATCCCACCCTTTGTTTTGTTTTGTTTTTTCAATTATGTGAGAGAAAGTGATTGTAATACTTCAAAAGTTCAAGGTGAGTCTTATTTTTTAAATAATTTTATTTAAAATTTAATATAAAGTAATTAATTAAAGAGTATCAATCATTATTTAGAGTAAAGGGTATGAATTTATAAATTTAGAATTGAATTTATATTTTATGAAAATTGAAAATATCCCAACACACCTGCCTAAAGGGAAAATAAATCTTGAAGCGTGACCAGACCAATATTATTATTTAGAAGAACAAGGGTAGATCTTTAATTTCTATTTTTAGATTTTCATACCACAGATTTTTATCATCATCTCATCATTCTCATTCACACATTTTTTATCAACTCCAAAATCTCTTTATATTAAGAATTTTTTTTATATAAAATTAGAGCAGGTCAATAATAATAAATTTTAAAACTTTTTTCTTTTTTAAGTAATTCTTTTTTAAGAAAAGAAAATAATCAACTCAGAATTTATTTTTTAAGTTTTAAAAAAATTACTTACGTAAGACTTGTTAATAATTATTGTCAATAATTCTTTATCCTTGAAATGAATCCATGTTGACAGAGAAGAAAGGACATGAATATTATGATGGACATGGACATGTTTTGTGGTGTTGATGCTTATTCTTCCGAATATTCTCTCACGATACTTTAATTATTGTTTCATGTTGTTGATTTGATAAATTCCAATCCAATGGAATTTAAAACCGGAATTTCTATGATCTGATCAGGAATAAAAAATAAAGCAAATAAGAATATGAAGAATATTATAAATTCATTCGTTGCTCTGAATTCATTAGTACACCAAAATATAAGATCAATACACAGACACGAGAGGAGAGGAGAGGAGTAAACACCTTATATTTTATTATTTATTAAAAATGTAATAATTACAAGAGGAAATTTATATTAGATTAACGTCGTGTTTCCTTTTTAACACTTTTTAAGTATTAACCTTGGTAAAAGGAAAAAAGAGGATTAATTTCATTGGTTAGTTTCAGTTCTTTGTCGTGTCGTTAAATGACAGGTTGAAGTGAACATTTTACCATGTATTAACTGTAGTACATTGGCTTTCTGAAACATTTTATTGATTGGACACACACACAAAAGGAGGGTTTAGGAATTTTGCCAAAAAAGAAAGAACCAAAGCCAAGGTCCTCCTTTCATTCTTATTCTCGTGTTACCTTTCACAACTTTCACTTTACTTTCTAACTCCTTCCTTTTAGTTTTAGTGTAAAGTTTACAACGTTAACACCTCAACCAGTAATGCAATCATGAATACTCCATCAGTATCTCAGAGTAAGTTTCACTTTATTCTTTAATTTAGATTTTGCAAATACAAAAAATAAGGTTGCTACCCAATGCACACATTTCGCTTAGTTATTTGCCAAAATTTTCTTTTGCCAAATTCTAGGATAAAGAAAACATGAACTTATTTCACTTTCTGTGTTTTTATTGATTTTTTATTTCTATTATAATAATAATTTCATGTCTTTTCTTCAAGTACTTCATCCAATTCCGTTACAATTTTATCAGAGACTACACTCTTAGAAAAACTTAAGGATTTTGAAAAGTACTTTATTTATTCTAACTTACGTCGTCTGTATTTTTTCAAAAAATTCAACAGATCCCATTTTTAAAAGCAGATTCTTTCTTACTTCTTTCTTTCATAGATAATTTAAAAATAAAAATAAATTGAAGATAATTGAATTGGGAATCTACTACATTAAAAAAAAAGTTTCAGTTTCCTTTAACCTTAGTTTCTTTCTGTTGTCCCTCACAGAGTTTATATTCATTTAAAAATTTTCATTTTCAAGGATTTAAAAAAAAATAATTAACCTTAATGAACTTCACTAACATGTATGCATTA
This sequence comes from Friesea truncata, assembly GCA_034699725.1. Classification (NCBI taxonomy): domain Eukaryota; kingdom Metazoa; phylum Arthropoda; class Collembola; order Poduromorpha; family Neanuridae; genus Friesea; species Friesea truncata. The sequence goes on from JAQGCN010000574.1 coordinate 7,683, forward strand.
TTTTTTATGTAGTCAACATGTTTTATTGTAATTTGTAATATTACATGGATAAGGTTTTAATTATAATGATTGCTAGTAGTGAGTAAAATTATTTGATAGTTGATTAGCGATTGTGATGTAGACTAAATACTAGAATTGAAATTAGAGTTAAATTATTAAGGGGAAGAATAATTAGTGCATTCGGAGAGTAAATGGAATAAAAGTCTTAAATTGGAAAAACTGTAATTCAGTAATAATTACTAAGTCTAAGAAATTTTTGAGAAAATATTAAACGACGTCCAAATTATACAACAAGAGAAAACAAACTCCTGAGTTTTTTCGTTTATTTCCTTTGATAATGTTTTATTAGGTTGATTGAGTATTTTGTTTCAATTTGTTATTGTTATTACTTATCAAAAGCACTTTAATTTTAAATGAGGATGTTAAATTAAAAGAAGTTGAATGGATATGATTTATTATAAAAATGATAATAATTGATGAATTTATGTTTGTTTGAATGAAAAAAGGGCTAAGAACTTTAAAGTATTTTTGGCATAATCTCACTCTAAAATAATCTCATATCCTATCCTATTGTGCTTTGGTTTTTTTTATTTCTGTTTCTTTTCATCTAGGCCAAAGTTTATTAGCCTCCTTCATCCATTTACTATTTATTTAACACACGCAATTACTCCAGAATAAACGCATCTTCTTAAACATAACATTCATTCTTTTAAACATCAAACATTCAAGGTCCCATCAATCAATTCTAAATTATTCGACTGAGTTTTAACATGGTGAATAATTTAATCCTGAATTTGAAAAATAGGAATAGAAGTTCTGTAAGTGCTTTTTTAGTTTGAATTATTGGCTAAAGACAAAAAAAACTAAAAGGAAATTATCAAATATGGGGGATATTTTTATAGTTTTCTGGATAAATTCACCCAAATGGTTCCATCCAAATGATAAAGGAAGTATTAAATATTAAATTTGTTTTTCAGGCACCAGATCAAAGGAAATTTCAAAGACCACGTCTTGGAGTTGGTCTTGGTGTTGGATCTTCAGTTTCGTTGACTAATATGACTATCCCTCCAACAGCCAAACGATTCAACAATAAGTGGGATCCAATAATAAGTAAAATGGCTGAAACTAAACATCGTCCTATAAATGTAAAAGATGTTAAATCCAAAGTATACAATACTAAAGTTATTCCAAGTCATTTACCACCCACTGGACAAATTATTACTGATTCTAAAATATCAAAAATTAATACTAAAATTCAAAATAATAAAAATACAACAAGGAATAATAAATTACCTAAACTTGTAACTGTGAAGGAAACTTTTTCATCCCAAAGTTCTACTTTAAGTTCTTCTTCCGAAGAACAACAACAACATCATTCCACTAAATCACAATCACGACTTATTAAACAAAATTCTTCAAAATCAAGTACCTCTTCTTCAAGTATGTTTTACAAAAATTATTAATTAATTTTTATTATATTATTTGTAATTTTTTATAGCTGGAACAGTGATAGCTCCAATAAAGTCTAATTCAGGATCAAAAACTACTGGAAAATGTGGTTCTTCTCCAAAACGAAAGGATGATCCAAATGGACATCGTGATGGTGGTAAGTGAAAAACAAACGCATGTCTATTATTTATTATTCTCCCACCCAATCCAGATAAGGAACATCATGATTAATTAGTAAACAAATAAAAATCATTTCAAGATCTTCCTACACTTTAGTAAAAGTGTGTGTCTACGTTAAAAGGTGGGTAGGTCATCTTGAGTAGGATTTAAATATAGTCATCATCATTTACGTGTCTTAATTTAGTTAAATTTAGTCAGTTGACAAAGTACGATCATCTTCTTCACCATCATGGGGTGGAATGGATCCATTATTCAATTTATTCAATTCTATTTAGTTAAAAGTCTTTTGATTTTATTATAATTTGTGGTATTGTACTTAAAAAAGCATCAAGACGGCATTCTTTGGTATTTCGTTAACTCAAATTGAGTATTTTTTGGTGTATGGCGGAATGGGTGCTGCTGTAACAATATTTCTGTATCGATGCTTCCAGGATCGAAATACTTGGATTGATAATAATAATATAGAGAGATTATCCTTGGATCAAGAAGAGAGCATTGGTCTTACAACAGTAGATTTACTTTCACGTATGTTAAATATTAAATAAATCATTCAATATTCCAGTTTTCTGTAGATGATTTTTGAGAAAGTGGGGATAATATTGTTAATAATTAAATAATTAGTTAGGAAAGAATGAGGTCTTTTGTTTGTTGGAAATTAACCAAATGATATTTTAAAACCACCACCCCTACTTCAGTTTATAATTTATAAAATATCCTTAAGTTATTACAAGAAGTAGTTGAAGAGATGTCTATTAAGATAATATAAATCAAAAGATTCGGACCGTGTAAGCCCCATAAAATCCACTAAAATTAAAATCCAACGGTATTTCATCAAATTATTTGATTAAGATTAAGGAAAAAGGAGTTTTTATAATTATTTTCGTAGGATTTAATCTTCATTAAGATGGATTAATTAATCTTTATTTTTCTTATAATTAATTATTATTGTGAAGAGCGAGTAATTAAAGTGAATGAGGATAAAAGCAAAGGATTTCTTCCCATGAAATTAAATCTTGACAAGGTCAATTCAGGTTATGTTTTCTCGGAGACACAATTTTTCTTAAAGGGTGGTTGGTTGGTAATTAAATTATGAGAATTAAGTGAAAAAAAGACAATAGAGAAATCCTTATTTTGGAAATATTTTGAGGAGTGGGATGGATGGGGTTGAAATATTTCCTACCTACACAAATTCCTTCAATCACTAACCTTCGTATGACCAAAATAAGCATCTAATATCTATGAAATCTTTATAAGAAAAATATTAAAATATTTCCAGGAATATAATTAAAAAATAAGAAATTTTTTATAAGAACTCCCATCCCATATTCAACAAGAACAAAAGCTTGCTTGGGAAATTATTAAATTTTGGAATGGAGACTGAAGTGTTCGTAACTCCGCTGGAAGTTAGGGATGACTTGTGTATTTAAAAACCTGTGGAATCCTTATAATTCCCTTTCATTTTCATTTAAAATTTAAATAACTGGGATAGTAGGACGAGAGACCTGACATTGGATTTTGTTCAAGTGTTTTTGTATTGTGTCCATTGTTGGTAATTATTTTTTTGCAATAAGCCAGAGGGGGGTTGTTAGATTTAGTATAGAGATTATAAGGAATAGGGGATGTTGTTGGTCATTGACTTGACTTCCACCAGACCAGGTAAAAAGAGAACAGAACAGGTAGTGTAGTGGGGTAGACGAATATGAAGAAGAGGAGATCTAAAAAATAATCTTCCAATTGATTCAGTTAATTCTTGTGTTAAGAAGAGTTAAGTATATTTAAGATGTTTTTTTGGTGTTTAAAACGAAAGAATAAAAATAGAAATAATAGTTGTAGTAGTAGTAGTGTTGAATTTCTTCAAAATAAAGTAATAAATAAAAATCCAAATTCATCATCATTTTTTATATTATTTGATAATAATAATGATATTTTGGACGATTATGAAGTATTAGAACTTAAAAGTGTTTTTGGTAAAGATGGATTGGATTTGGATAGTAGAAGGAATTTACTCCTTGAAGAGGAATTCCCAAATTATGATGATCATCCTTTAATAACTGAATCAGGAATAAATACTTCAGATACTTCGGAATCTGGAAATTTTTCAGAAGAAGGATCTTCTTCCCCACCACCTTCTCCAGAAATTAGTTAAAATTTATTATAAAAAATTTTAATATAATTTAAATTTATTATTTTATTTATTACAACAGGGCCTGTTAATTTCCAAGAAATTCAGAATCTCCGTACTCAATTAAATCATGAGCGAGAAATTCATCGGACTGAAATTGAATCAATTAAGGCTGAATATGAAATTCAGATCAAAGCGATTCGTGAGGCTAATGACGCTTTCCTAGTGTTGTTCCTAGAAGAGGAGCGTCGTAAATTCCAATTAGAATTGGAAACTGGTAAGAAGAAATTGAAGATTGAAAATTGTTGTAATTGTAAGTTATATTTTGTAGCTAAATCTCGACTGCAAGATTTACGTTCAGACTTTGAACGTGAACGTGAGAAGTTGAAAAATGAATTTGAATCTAAAGCTGAATCCCACATTGCTGAAATCCAGTCGCTTATTGGTGCTCATGGAGCTGAAATGGAATCTCTCAAAGAATCCCACCACCTTGAAATGGATGCTGCGAAGATCTCTTCGGAGAATGATCTCACTGCACAGCGGATCCATTTTAACTCCTCACTTTTTGAACGTAAAGACAATGATTTTAAATGACGTGTTATAAAAATTAAGAGTTATAATTATAATTTAGATATACAACGAAATGAATTTGAAATGGTTGAACTCAAAGCGAAGCATGAAGAGGCGATGGACAACCTTGAATCTCAATATAAACTTGAAATTGAGCTTTTAAAACAGAAAATTAAAGATCTCCAATCATCTAATGGCAGTCTGTCATCCAGTCGCAGTTTGTCCAAAGAGGTTCGTTTCATTTCATTGCATTGACATTTGGATTTCTTATAGAAATACACTTGGAAAATATACTTTTTTTTATTTAATTTTTGATAGAATTCCGTGGATCTCTTGTCAAAGGAAATAACATCCTTAAAAGTTGTGATAGATCTCCGAAATAATGAAATTCGTGACCTGAAACAGGAGCGAATATCAAGTCAACTTCGTCTTGATGAACTCCATGGTGTAGTTGAAAAGAATTTAATACTCCAACGTCGAGTTGAAGATTTGGAAGCCCAAGTACAGAAAACGAGGGATGATCGAAATAAATTACTTTTAGAACATAAAACAATGGAGTCAAGTATGCACGAAGCCATTAGTGCAAAGGATAAACTTTCAATGGAACTGGAATGTATTCGATATCGTATGGAGACTACTGGAAGTCCCTGTCCAAGTCCAGGACTATTGAAGGCAACAATTGATTGAGTCAAGGTCTTTCGCTATTTACAACCACGCCACGCTATACACTACACACCGGTTAATGGAATTAAGATGAATTTAAAAAATTAAAAATTGTTAAAATAAATTGAAAAGATAATTCAAATTCAGAAGAAGCTCAAATAAATATTTTTTGTTCTTATTTCATTTTAAATTAATCCTATCATCATCGGTAGGACAGGACAGGACAGGACATGTGAATGTGATGTATCCTTATCCTTATGTGATGGTTGGTGAATGTTGATGCTGTAAAAGTTAGTAAAGGGAGGATCCGTGATTTGAGGGAGGGGGTGACTACTGCTTCTTCCTTCCTTTGCCATTGCCATAATCATCATCCTTTTCTTACCAGATTAAAAATTAATCTTTTTCTTCCCAGTAGTCCCAGTCACTAGTCAGTCCTACTCCAACTTTCCAAAGAAACGGACTTCATTTTACGATTTCTCTTCAACTGGTTTCCATTACAATCAACGGTAGTCATTACATTTCATTTACAAAATAATTTTCAACAATGGGGACTTTTCACATCTTTTTATTGGCACTTCTTGCAGTATCAATAGCAAATGGTAAGGATTTTTAAAAATATTTTTAACTTTCTTTTTTTATAAATTACATCCCTTAATTATAGATTATTCTTCATTTTTAAAATTTTCATAAAATTTTAATTTTTTAAACTTTCATTTAATTTTTCATAATTTTGGTTTCTTTTATTGTTGCGAACAAAATTCTGAGCGTGCCCCACAGATTTTTGAAAGCCAATTGGTTGAGAAGGTTGACTATGACTATGACTAGCTAGTGACTAGTGACTTATTGGGTTTCTGTCTTTCTTTTTAGATTCTAAAAATGTTTGTTTTTTCTTAACGACCTGTGACAGACAATGTTGCAAGAATTGCGAAAATAAATGTTGATGATTGATTCTCCTCACCTCATTTATTAATTAATTTTTACAGGGGAACAACAAGAGGATTTTGAATGTCCAGAACCATCAGGAATGTTTGCAAATCCTTCAACTTGTCGAAAGTTTTTCCAGGTATGAAAAGTTTTTCAGTTCCAGTAATCTAAATATTCTAATTTGAATATTATTTTTTAAACAGTGTGTTGATGCTCATCCTTACGAGAACCGTTGCCCTTCTGGCTTATATTTTGATGACATTGCAAAATTGTGTACATACAAGAACGAAGCTAGATGTGGGCCAATTGCTCCAAGTAAAGTGACATTTTTTTTTATCTTAATCTGATTTGGTGACAAACGCATTTTTATAAACGATTTGATTATTAGCCAATGATTGGCGCGTAGAAATTTAGAGCTATGCAATTTTTCATTTCTAAATTAAAGAGAAGGGATAATAATGATGAAGTTTTGTTGTTAATTAATTAATATGAAATGTAGTCTTTTACTGTTATGATGATCGTAATCACATCATCCACCTCCCATCATTATCATTTCCTTTACTTGTTGACAGAGTCGTTGGTTAATGTGAATGACCAGAACAAGTATTTTGCATATTAATTAATTTACTATTCTTTTTTTTTAGCTCCACCACCATCAACAGAAGCCCCAATTGATCTAGCCGTAAAATGTGAGTCATCTGAATGTGGTCTACCTCATTGCTTCTGCTCAAAGGATGGTACAATCATTCCAGGTAATTATGATAAATTATGTTTAAAAATTAATATTTAAATTTTATATTTATTCCAGGTGGATTTGACCCATCCAAGGTAATGTGAAAGTTATACAAAGTCATGATAACTATTAGTATTTCTTATTTACTTTTCACGCCTCAGTTTCACTTTTTTTCTTACTGTAAAATTATTCCATGGATGATAATACAGGCCCCTTGTCAAGGGTTTTTTTTTTGTCTTCTATTATTAGAATCCTAATAAGTATGTCATGAGGTCAAATGAAAGTTAAGATCCTTCTTTTTTTCTTCCAGACTCCTCAGATGATCGTAATGACTTTCGATGGAGCTGTGAATATAAATAACTACGAACATTACATCAAAATATTTCAACCAAACAGAACTAATCCAAATGGATGTCCTATTCGTGGAACTTTCTTCATTTCACATGAATATTCAGATTATGCACAGATCCAAAGACTTCATTATGATGGACATGAAATTGCTGTTGGAACCATCTCGTAATTTATAAAATTCTTATGATAAACATCATAAGCATAACTGAATTTAAATTGTGGAATTTTATGATTTAGTGCGGAACGAGGACTTGAAACTGAAGATTACGAGCGATGGGCCATGGAAATGATTGGAATGCGAGAAATCCTGGGAAAATTTGCAAATATATCATCAGAGGATATCATTGGAATGAGAGCTCCATACTTGAAACCTGGACGGAACGCACAGTATGAGGTAAAAGACATCCCATGGATTAAGATAAAATCCAATGATTTATTCATCATTTTCTGCATTTAGATTCTCCAAGATTTTAACTTCGTCTGGGATTCCTCAGTCGGTGTTCCACCAATCAAAGTTCCAGCATGGCCATACACCCTCGATTACAAAATTCCACACGAGTGCAAAGCAGGAACATGCCCCACCCGGAGTTTTCCAGGTAATTTATTCTAAGTTCAATTAACTTTGCATATTCTTATTTTTACATGACAGGAGTTTGGGAACTTCCTCTAAATGCACATCACGTAGAGTCATACGAGGGGGGTCATTGTCCATACATGGATCAATGCGTCCTTTTCAATCACGACCCAGACCAGGTACATGACAAAAATTAGAATAATTGATTATTATTATTATTTTATAAATTCTACACAGGTTTTAGAATGGCTCCAAGAAGATTTCAGAAGACACTATGATCAAAATCGTGCACCTTATATGCTCCCTTTTCATACAACTTGGTTTCAAACAAAAGATCTTGAGAAGGGTCTCCTTAAATTCATTGATTGGGTTCGCACACAGTATGTTCAATATTTATTATTACCAAATCAAATTATTTGGATTTATAATAAAAATTACTTTGTTTTTCAGACAAAATGTTTGGTTCGTAACTGTAACTCAAGCGCTTTTGTGGATCACTGAACCAAAACCTGCAGATCAGCTTAATACTTTTGAGCCTTGGGATTGTAAGAAACGAGTCATACCAACACAGCCATGTAATCTTCCTAACAAATGTGCCATCTCCTTTAAACATCCCAAGAATCCTACGCAAACCAGGTATAAACTCTCTATGATTAAACTTATAAGTTAATGATAATTATTATGAATGTCTGTCTTGTTAGATACATGTCAACCTGTGCTGAATGTCCGGATAAATATCCATGGGTAAATATGAATATTAATAATATAATTAACAATAATAATACTTAAAATATTCATAATAGGTTGGAGATTACGACGGTGATGGTGATAGAACAAGGGAATCAGACATATATATTAAGCAGAATAAAAAATAGAATTTAAGAATCAGATTTTTAATTTAGAATTTAATTAGTAATTTTTATATCTGATTTATACCCTTATGATCTTCAATATTCAATATTTTAACAAGTCAATTAAAATTTTCTGCTTAAATGAACATGATTAATAATATTAATTATTTCCAAACAAGCATAAACGAGGATTTTACTGTATTCGTTTACAGAACACACACACATCTTGGATTTATACTAATGAAAATGAATCATGTGGTGGTGTAGTAACTTAGTATTAACTCCTACATATGACTAATTCCATACCAAGGATTTTACCTTCGCTAAGGCCATCCATCAGTGAACTATGTTGTGAATTTCATCTACTAGCGAATTGGATGCCAAGGTTCGAGGAAATCACGGAATTTAATTTTCTCTGGAAAACAAGAAAATTTATTTTAAAAATTGTAATGTACCATGTTTACATTTTGGAATTTTTATCTTATCTTACTTGGTGGTGCAAAATCGTCAGGATGAAGTGTCATATAATGATAGTATTGGAAATCTTTCTCAGCTGCCATTCTTACAGAGAATTGATGAGCCCATTCTCCAAATACGAATCCAAGAGCCCCAAATAGGGCATGCCTTTGAACACCTTAACAGAAACCGGACTAATTTAAGTGAAATTATAAAAGAATTAATATTGACTCACCTGCTCTCCATGGTATCCTCGCTACAGTATTACGGACAAGACCTCCCCCTGCTCCAATAATAGCACCACATACAGGCATCCACCATCTACTAAGTGGACTTATGTCACGAAATTCTGGATCACCTGTCCTAAATAGTTCACATGTTGGATCTAATTCCCTTTCTCCGTCTGTCATTACAAAATATTTATTTCAAAATTATTAATTTAAAAAAATTAATAATAAGCTTTTGAAGAAATTAAATGGTGAAAATGGAATTTTAAAATTTTGAGTTTAAATAATTTCCAAGTGAGGAGGAGTTGGCAGTAAGAAGTTGAGAAGTTTAACAACAAAAAATGATTTTCCTTTCATTTGAATTTGTAAAAATAAATATCTGTTATGTGGAGGGAACTCAAAATCAACTCAACATTTCATTTATTGTGATCAGAGTCGGGCATTTCTAACTTTTTAAAACGCCGAACGCCGGGAGCGGACAGCGGAGGAGGAGCAGAGCAGAAAAGGGTAATTTTCTGTGTTTCGGAGCGGAAGAAATTTTGCCCAACACTAATTACTAAAAACTAAGTCGGGGTATGTTTATTCTTCTTTTTATTAACAAAATAACTTAACTTCAAATGAATGAATTTTCCAATTTCTGAATCTGTGGTCTGGAATCAAATTGCAATAATCAATCAAATCAGTCCGTTCCGAAGGAAGAAGTAACCCAAAACGTAACGACTGTTCAATTAGTGGGACTCAAACCTCGAGTTCTCCTCATGAATATTCGGATTGTTTATCGGTAAGTTAGTAGTTTACATCGGTTACCGATGTAAGTTAATAATCAAAACCAACTATCAAAATCCATGGTTTTCGTATTCTTATTTCATGTCATCTTTATTTCTTAGGTTATAAATTGATCGCTGTAGTTCACCTCCTCCAAGATGAGCGACAGCAGTGAAGATGATGAAACAGGTGGCTCCCAAGTCAGCTTGACAGGATTCCTATTTGGCAACGTTGACACGAAAACTGGAAAGTTGGAGGATCAATCAATTCTGGGGCTTGATTCTGACAAGCAAATAAAAGCACTTGAAAATCTTGGACTTGGATTTGAATCTGTTCTTCATGAACATGATACAACAGAAACAGGTAAAAATTGACTATTTTACCGTAAAATAGTCTACATTTAATAAAAATCCTTTCAAATTAATTACATTTTGAAAATAAGCTAAGAAAATCACAGTGTCTTTAAGTTTTATGTGTATTTTGTAGATAATGGTGAAGGACAATCGGCTAACAAGAAGAAGAGTGTCAGACTCCTCAGTGTATACGATTCCTCAGATGATGATTCGGATGTTAGCAGTGGAGATAGAGAGACAGAAGAACATGATGCCAAAAACGACCCTGCCAAAAGCGCAAGCTCAACTGATGTCAAAGCAACAAAAGATGATAATTATGAAGACGTAAAGTCTCCAACCGCAGAGGATTTTTCTGATATGACGGAATGTATTGAAGATGAAA